>PVKU01017286.1:0-11962 GCA_004027475.1 Anoura caudifer | reverse complement strand
ATCGATGTTTCTCTCCTTCTTTTTCTCTCCCCAATCCCCCCTCTGTAACAATAAATAAGTAAAATCTTTAAAAAATAAACTTAACATGAGCAGCAAAATTGGATTCAACATTTAGGGATGACCCACTATACCCAACATTTCCTTCTGATCTGCACCAAGGTGTTTTCCCAACGTGAACACCAGATGGCAGAAGAGAGGCGCACTTGGAACATTTTTCCAGTGATCATATTTTACTGTAAAGCAAGTTTCAACAAACTTCAAACAATTGAAATTATGTAAAACTTATTGTTGGCACTAATTGCAGTCAATCTAGAAATCAGTAACAAAAGGTTAGTAAAGTTTCCTTAGTTTTAAAAGTGGTGAAATGCACATCTCAATAACATTGGATTCCACATTCCTAGATGATACACTATACCCACTTCTCCTGCGGACCTGCAATAACATGTCAATCCCCAAATGGCCACCAGATGGGAGCAGAGACCGACAGATACAACGCACATCCTACTAGTGGCCTGGCTGAAAGGTTCCTTCGCTTTTAACCCTGAGATGCAATGACGGGTACATTTTCATTGTCCCCCCTACAACATAACTACACAATATTATCACCATTTCCTTCCACTGCCCTCTGCCAACTTCATGTGATTTCACCATTCCATCGTCCCACAACATTGTTCTCATTTGGAGCAGAGAACTCTTCCAGGTGTCTTCTGCAGTCTTCCAGGGAATGGAAATGTCTCTCCATAAAGAAAAATTCAGAGAGACGAACTACATGGCCATGGGAAGGAGCAAGGTCTTCTGAGCACTGTGGCGGAATCAGGACTGCACAGCCAGGCTGGAATCGTTCTCCCTGGTCACCAAAGAGAAATGTGCTCTCTCACCTAATCCTAACCTTCCGCATCTTCTGCTGACAAACTCTGGACTCTTTCCCTCCACCAGAGCTATCAGTTGGTATGACGGGGAGCAGGACCTGCTGCCAGTAACATGCTGGCTTTCGGAAACCAGCTCCTACTGCAGGACTCCCTCCCGAATTCACCACAAGGGCACCATCACCTCCTTTCGATGAGGTCCACCCTTTGGAGGGGCGACTGGTGGTTCCTTTGTTTGCCCACAATCTCTCCTATTCCACATTATTAAAGATTCATCCTCCCACACACACATAGTCTTCATGGAAATGCAATGTTCTCCTTACGTTTCAGTGGAGAACCCTTGTGGAAATCCACTCATGAAGGGTCCCCCACGATCCCGCTTAACTCCTGTGGAGCCCAAATGGCAAAGCAATTATCCAAGCTGGTGCAAATGATTTTTGAAGCCTGATTAGGATACTTGGAACATGTTGCCTGTCTCCCACCCTCCATGACATGGTCTGTGCTCAGTGAACATCTGCTGTTGAGGGCTCTCCACTGCACCTGGTCTGCCTGCTGTGGGAGAAATCCCCAGCATGAAACTTCGAAATCCACTTCCTACATGTTCCGTCAGTCACAGCATCTTCTCCACACACACCACTGATCTTTTCTTGCCTTACAGTTGCACTTGTACCTTTCTTGAAATAACAAAGCCAAAGGGACCGAAAATGTTGCTTATGTTCATGCATCTTCACTGTGAAAATGGCCAACCATATACTCATCACTTGTGGTGAGATTTTTTTTTTTATCACACACTGATAGGACACCCATCACGATACAGTCTAACATGATGGTTTTGAATGAGGTTAAAGACAAGTCATGGTATCCACCACAACCCCAACCCCTAATCCTAACCCCGAACCATGCCACGCACCAGACACCAGACCAGACCAGGTGTCCGAAATCTGTCCCTGACTCCAGATGCCTGACTCTGGAAATCATACCACAGAGAACAGTGTGTCCTCCTATTTAAACCCGTAAACCCTTGAAATGTAATCATCTCATGTCTAAAACCATAAAGCACATTTCTGTGAAACAAGTTCTATTAAATCAACCAAATTAAATAATACAATGATGATGCACATAAGACCTGAGATGCATGAGGCTGCTGCTGACATATAAAGCCATACTCTTCCAAAGCAAAACTGATGAAAGTGAATGAGTAAATGTGATGTCCTCTTGATTAAAAAATTCTGGGTAGCAGGAGAAGCTGTTCTCAGAGTAAGAAGACCACCCATGGAACTGAAGAAAAAGGTTGCAACATTCTACTTTCGATCAGACTCTTCCTTCCACCACAGAGAACTTTATGACTCATCAATGAAGAGACACCAATATTATTTTAAACATTTTATTTGTTTATTTTTAGAGAGGGGGAGGGAGGGAGAAAGAGAGGGGGAGAAATATTAGTTTGTGGTTGCCTCTCACACGCCCCCTACAGGGGACCTGGCCTGCAACCCAGGCATGTGCCCTGACTGGGAATTGAACTGGAGACCCCTTTGGTTTACAGGCTGGTGCTCCATCCACTGAACCATACCAACCAGGCAGACATCTACACTGTTAAAAAACTTGAATAGTCTCTCCTAATGAGAAGACATTCATAGAATGGAAAAAAAAAAAAACCCCAGAAAATATTCAATGGCTACAATACCCCTTCCCAGACACTACAAAGGCTGTAATGCGAAAGCAAAACTCTCAAAATTCCCGAGCTTTGTGTTGAGAAATGTTTATGATCACAAACAAATATTAGAACGACTGACCATTTCTTTCATAATTGTAAAATACTGCAGACCTTTTATAAAATGGTTTGACAGTTCCTCAGAAAAAATTGCCCTACTGTGTTCAATGACTCCACTTCAAGACACATACCTGAGAAATTGAAGACAGATGTTACAACAAACTTATACATGATTACTCATAACAGCCCTGTTAACAACTGAAAGGTAGAAAGTATTCCAATGCCCATCCACAGGTCAATGAATACACAAAATTTGGTTATTCTGTCATCGAAAAGGTATGGGCCCAAGGCAGGTTTGCCCTGGCAAGGACTCATCTGTGTAGATTCTTGACTTCCTGCAGTAAAAATTTCACAGCACAAAGCTAGGGAATTTTAAGAGTTTGTACATTACATCTAAGGACAGTGAAACAAAGAAAGGGCTTCAGATAGAAGAGGAGAAATCACAGCAACAAGAGTCAGCACAGGTGGCACTGCGTCTGGGCACATCTGCACAGAACACTCAGCTTTCCAGGGGTGCCCTTTGAGGTGCTGATGCAACAAGGCGAGCACGCAGAGCGATCAGGGTCCTTCTCTAGTGAATTTCTCCTTCAGAAAAGTCACCAGAGAAGGGCTGGGACTGAGGCACGTCTTCCCCTGTGTGGACGGAAAATGTGTAAACCATTTGCTCTCATATTTCCTTGCTCATGGAAGATAAGATCCTCAGACTTATTACTGGGCTGTACATCACTGTCCTTATTTATCTATCAAACTCACTTTTCCCATTCCACTTGCCAAGGCATTTTCCTAAAATTTTTACTAATGTGCCTCAACTCCATACACGTGGGGACTCATACTGGCCTTGAATTTCACACAATGATCATCTGTTGACAGACACCAGACACCAGAGCCAAACTCAGGATCCTGGACACAGACTTTTGACTCTGAAAGCTGGACCTTGGAGCGGACCCAAACCAAAACCTGGACTCCAGGACCAAAGCCCCAAACCCAAAGTCACATATGTGCACACACCTGAGCCACACGATCTGATCCGAAGGCCAAACACCAGATGCCAGGGATTGACATCGGACTCTTATGATGCCAGATTCCATGCACCAAAACCAAAAGCTTCATCTGCACATGACCTCACATGAGAACCCAGGACACAAAGCCACATCCTAAGAGGCACAAGACTGCAGACACACAACTGAATGCATTTTGACTCTGAAGTACAAGCTCTGGATGCAGGACACAGATCTGTAATTAGGATGCCATGGCCAGAATTTGGAGTTAGGGCCAGACACTGGGACCCCGTTGCCAGAGGCCAGAGGCAGGAACTGAACCAGATCTGTCCATTGTAAAGAACCCTGTGATTCAATAAGATAAAACCCATGTCTCTCCAAATGCAAACTTCAAAATTTTACCAAACCCAGCAGCTATAGGCCAAAACACAGAGTGAACAAAAAGGATGCTGACCTTGGAGGGCAGATGTCCATGATCTCTCACCTGCACCAAGCTCAGGAGTTGGCCCTGTCTCACCATTCATTCCTCACTGCTGGCTTTTCAAAACTGTGGGGGATTAGAAAGGGATTATTTTCCACAAACCTTGTTGGCCCTAATACCTGTGGGATAATAAACAAAATAGCATAATCAGATCAATACAAACTATTCAACATTTCATACATGCATGAGTACAAATGAATACCAGACAATGAGGAGATACCAAGAATATAGGACCTTTGGGAGTACGGGGACACAAGGTCTTATAGAGGTACAATGGGTGACAGGCAGGAAATTTATGAAAAGTGCAGCATTCATGGAATGTTACTGTTTGTTACACAATCCCACAAACTAAATTATAAACTCTTCCAAATTTCATCAACGTAATCATTCAGTTGAGAATAGGTTGCTTTGCTACAATTGTTAAATCTTGTGGCAACATCAGCAGCCATAGCCTGAGAGAGTGACCAGCTACCAGGAGGGCCTCATATCGCCCACAGGGGGTCAAAGGGCTGAGCATCCCGAAGTGCAGACCATCCACCTCTGCCTGCAGTGGGCGGAGTGAAGTGGGGCCCTGTGAGTGCAAGCCACAACCAGGAGGTGAGCCACAGCCACACAGGTGGGACAACGACACAATCAGGACCTCAATGCTGCCGGTACATCAGGAGGCCGGGATATGGCCACATTTGAAACAGCTGAGACATCAATGAGCTGGTGCATGGATGCAGGAGGACAAAGGCACAGCCAGGACACTGACACAACAGGACATGAACACAGCCAAGACATCTACACAGAGGGGACAGCAGCGCAGCTCATGTATGGACTTCGTCAAGGCATCGCCTCAGACAGGGCAGAAGTGTGACTGGGACACCCAGGGAACTGGGACATCGACAAAGGTAGGAAAGTGGCACAGCCAAGAAATCCATGCAGGTGGCACAAAGGTGCAGTCGGGACATCAGGGCAGATGGGATGTTGACATGCAGGCAACACAGCAGCACAACCTCCACATCGACACAGACAGGACAGTGATGTGGAAGGGACACAAACACAGACAGGACGGCAGCAGGACCAGGACATCAAGGCTGAGAGGACCTAGACACAATCGTGATTTCAGCAAGGCTGGGATGTTAGCGTGTCGAGGACGTGGACACAGCAGGGACATCTATGCTGATAGGATGTCAACACACATGGGACATTGGATCACAAAGACGTGGACACAGCTGAAACATGGACACAGGTCTGACCCAGAAAAGATGCCCAATTACCTGATGTAAAGACACTGCCATTGTACATGGGAGAGAGAAGGAAAAATGAACTACAAAGTCCAATTACCTGAAAGTAATAACATCCATGACTAAGTGCCATTCCAATCAACATTCTCAGATCATTCACTGCAACTGACAACCTTTCCTGCTGGCCTGCACTAAGATGTTCTTCCCAAGAAGCACTTGAGATGAGAAGAGAGCCACACTTAGGACATTTTGCTAAGTGACCATAATGAGCCATAAAGCAAGATTAAACAAATTACAAAGAACTAAAATAACATAGAGTATAATTCTTTCTCTCATTGATGTCAATGTAGAAATTGGAAACAAATGATAATTAATAGGTCCTTACATTTAAAAGTTACAAAATGCACTTCTAAACTACATTGCAATCGACAGTAGTTGATATTCCACTGGAATCCACCACTTTTCCTGCCGACCAGCACTAACATGTCATTCCCATGAATGCCCACAAGATGGCAGCAGTATGCACACTTAGAACACTTTGGAAATGACCATATTGTACCATCCATCCGTTTTCAACAAACTTCAAAGGACTGAAATTATAAAAAATACAAGTGTCACCCTCATGGCTGCTAATGTAGAAGTCAGAAATTATATACAGTATGTTTCTTTCTGTCATTGTTGTTAACATAGAAATCAGGAACAAAAGGTAACTACCTAGTCCTGATATTTAAAACTTACTAAATGCACATCTAAGTAACATTGCAATCAACGTTCATTGATATCTCCTACAATCAACCACTTCCTGCTGACTAGCCACTAACATGTTATTACCAAAAAGCCCACGAGATGGCAGCAGAGATGCACACTTGGAACAGTGTTCTATTTGCTTGGCCAAAAGGTTCATTCGGTTTTTAGGTAAAGACACAAAGAAAGAGACGTTTTTTGTTTTCACCAATAATTTCATTAAACAACATATTAACCATTTTATCCCACTCTTCTGCAATCTTTCAGGCATCTTCATTATCCCATCTTCACAAAAGTTCTTATCTTTTAGCTAAGCCAATATAAAGCTAGTTTCAACAAGCATCTCGGCATTGAAATTATGCACAATATGTTTCTTAAGTGCTCCTATTGCAATTCAGACAAAATTCACTACAAATGAGTGACTGGAAAGTCCTTCTATTTGGTAGTTATGTAATACACTTCTAAATACCTCAAAAATAAAACAGTTTCAATTGCAAAATAAACTGAATGGGATAAAGGTACTGTTACAGAGCAACGGAAGGTCCGTTATTGTCCGCTGCCTTATGGAAAGATGCCTCTCAAAGCCAGAGATTTGTGAAAAGGAAAGGAAATGTTTATTTAATGCTATACAGAGTTAAAGTAGTGACTTAACTTCATTAAAATATCAAAGTCCTTTAGGATACTCACAGACACCCATAGTGCTTCCTATCTCCCTCTGCCCTAATTCAGGGTACTGTAATTGCAAGGAAGAGAAGCACACGTCTGGGATCTAGGCTCCTGACACTGTCAGATGTGTCGTCGTTGTCCAGGCAGGATCTCTAATTAATCCAAAGCCATGTGGCACCTTCTCATGGCCTACTGGCAAGAGTTCTTTCACCCTTCTTCCAGGCCAAGTCTCTCTTGTTCCCAGGCCACACAGCCAAAGGGAGCACCCCAAAGGGAGCCGCATGGTCCTTCTTCCACCAGAGCTGTGGGGAAGGGGTCCCCACTCTGGCAAGGCCACATGGCAATTCTCTGCTAAAGCCACATGGTGATTTTCCCTCACAGGGTTGTGAGGGTCCTAACTCTCGGGAAAGCACGTGGATTCTTTTCTCAATGGCTGCTGCTTCTCAGTTTAAATCCCCACCCCAAATTTCTTCTGTACCCCCATTTCCAACTCCTCGTACAATCAGTTACACCTGCCAGCATTCCCGTATATTCCAAGTATTTTTGGGATGCCATCATGAGTCTGGGCAGGTGTGTCCCCATTTTCTGGAGCCAATCTTCTCCAAGCTCCCATGCAGGCGCTGTGACTTGGGGTTCTTCCCCCAGTCACATCTTGGGGGGAGTCCTTTCTATCCCCCTGGCTCAGAGCATGGTCACAGCTATTTAACACATCTAAACCACCAGCCAAAGGCTATAGATATGTTAAATGACCATGCCATGGATTAGCAGCTCTGCATGTCCCTGTTCCATGTGTCCCTTCCCCCAACTCATACCTGTGGGGGAAGGGGTGAGGACATCTTATATGTCCCTCCAATATTTCCTGGACACCCTGAGTTCTGGGCCCATTCCAAATCCCTATTTTTGGGGCCCCCCTCCTGGCTGCACCCTGTATCAGTACTACATACCAAAAGTTATGAAAAAAATCTTCACCCTTCCAAGAAACATTATAAAAAATAAAAGCTTAAAATATACAAGTTTTGTGCCCATACTTATAACCTAAAATAGTAAATGAAATCCAGAGAAAGTAGACAGAAAAGTGCATGGCAACATATCTGCAAGTGTATATACATAAAATGATAGCAGTTGTTTTAACTCTTAGGATAGAATTTTGAATAAATGTTTTCTCACTGTTTAAGTAAGTAGCAACAAAATAGATTAAAAATGCTTTTCAATCACACTTGGAATTTTTAAAAAAATGACTATATGTAGCTATAAAGCAGGTTTCAACAAATGTCTCACAAACTATGTTTATTGCTCTTTGCCATTAATCTGGAAACCAATCACAATGTAACTACAAAGTCCCTATATTTAGATATTTAAAAATACACTTCTAAATACCTTCCCAAAATAAATCACAGTCAGAGTGGAAAATAATTTACATAGAAAAATAATAAAAACACTGCATACCAGACCAGATCTTTCTGGTTTCAAAAATGATAACAGCTTCAAACTGTTTCTCAATCAGAGGTGATTTTTGTCCCCAAGGGGACTTTAGGCAATGTCCTGAGCCATTTCAGATTGTCCTGAGGGGAAGGGAAGCGAGGCTGCTGGCAGTGAATAGAGGTATTGCATGGTAATAAGCACCTACAATGCAGAGGGCAATCCCCCAGGAGAATGAGTTCTCTAGCCCAAAAGGTCCATAGTGCTGAGAATGAGAAACCTTACTCTGTATCCTGAAGACTCCATTACAATACCAACAGCATGTCCCTTTGCATCCCAGATCTGAAAGGCTGCCTTTCTTGGAACAGGAATCCTGAAGCTGAAACTTAAAGAACAAAAAATGCCAGCCATCTTGCAAATCTCAGGGAGAAGTGTCCTAGGCAGTAGGTCAGGAGGCAAAGGAAGATCCGTCCACTTAGGAGACCAGATCACACTGTGATTAAACAGAGCAGTCACCTGAGGATCCCTGCTTCTTTCCATTGCTCATACATCACTGTAATAACTGATTCATAATGTCACTTAGAACAAAGAATCTTACTCTGTTAGATTCCAGATTTCACCATCTCAAGTTTTCCTCTTTGAAAATGTGGGCATTTGCTACATTCTGTGTTCCTCAGATTACCTACCAGGAGCACATTTCCTGTCACAAAATGCTTCTCATTTCTAGAACACCATGCTTCCAGGCCCTAAACTCATTTAAAATGCTAAAAAGGATGTTAATCTTTTATTTAGTCATTAATATATTTATGACTCTCAAAGAGAATTTTTCTAATTTCTCACATTACCTCATTTCTTGTTTTCTTTCAACCTTTAACTATTTCTAGGTAACATACAGCTACACCCATGTAATGATCATTATTGCATGACAGCATGTTTACCCTTGTAACTCATGAAAATCAATGGAAAAGTATCACACACAGAATTTAGTACAATGTTGGGGAAATAACATGCAGAAATAAATATGTTGAGATACTAAGTTAAAGATATAAGTTTTTAACAACACTTGCTACCACAAAACAGGTTAAAAAAACCCCTGGAAATAACTTAACAATGTATAGGATCTGTGTGATGAAAATTGGAAATTGCTACCCAATAACAGAAACTTTAACAACTGAAAAGTATCAGCATGTTCTTGAATTTAAGAGAAAACACTATGATGCCCATTTATCAAAGTTGTCTATAAATGTAATATAATCTAGATTAATATAGAACAGTGGTTCTGATAGTGGACTCAAGACCTGGAAAATTTTAGTGTAAGGAAAAAGTTATCGGTCTAGCAAGTCATGTGTACGTTAAAGCCTTTTGTTTCAGAAACTACAGATAAGGCCCATCCTGGCTGCTGGGAAGCAACCAGCCTCCTGGGGCGCTGGCTAGAGATTTCCGCCTGGGGACTAGTTGGAGGCATCTGGCCTTTGTGTCGGCGAGGAGACAGATGCTACCCCTCCCCTTGGGAACAGCTAACTGCCTAGAACAGGAATGCTGCAGCTTCGCTCACCTAATCCTCCCTGAATTCCAAAGCCCTCACCTCACCTTGTTTGTCCTCCCCCACCTCCCTTATAAAAGATCTGGCCAGGAGAGAGAAGGGAAGATAGTTTGTTGGGGTATGAACCCACCATCTTCTCAGATTGCCAGCCATCTGAATAAAGCGCTCGTAAAGATTCAATCACTGTCATTGCTTATTGGGTTTTGTAGTGACAGGCAGCCCGAACGCTGGTGTCTTTTCTGGTTAGATATTTTGGCAACTCTGCTGGGACAGACTTTGGGACTCTCCGGTAACTCTGGGTGTTTGGCAGGGAGTCCCACTGGCTGCCTGGACTGAGGGGCCCTGGGGGTTTGGAGTCAGAGAATCCCAAGCAGCTGCCAAGTGATTTTACTTTGAGATCCTCCCCCCTCGCTCCCAGCACCTCTCGTTGTGCATCACACTGGATTGAATCCTTGTGCTTTCTGGTTCAGGTTAAAATCCTGGGTTACAACTTGATACAGGGTGCAGCTGGCGGGGGGGGGGCAAAAATAGGGATTTGGAATGGGGCCCAGAACTCAGGGTGTCCAGGGAATATTGGAGGGACATATAAGATGTCCTCACCCCTTCCCCCACAGGTGTGAGTTGGGGGAAGGGACACATGGAGCAGGGACATGCAGAGCTGCTAATCCATGGCATGGTCATTTAACATATCTATAGCCTTTGGCTGGTGGTTTAGATGTGTTAAACAGCTGTGGCCATGCTCTGAGCCAGGGGGATGGAAAGGACTCCCCCCAAGATGTCACTGGGGGAGGAACCCCAAGTTACAGCACCTGCGTGGGAGCTTGGAGATTGGCTCCAGAAAATGGGAACACACCTGCCCAGACTCATGATGGCATCCCAATAAACTTGGAATAATATGGGAATGCTGGCAGGTGTGACTGATTGTAGGAGGAGTCGGAAATGGGGATATGGGGGAGGTTTGGCGCGGGGAGGGGATTTAAACTGAGACGCAGCAGCCATTGAAGGAGATTCCAGACGGTTTCACCAGAGTGCAGACCCCTCCCCGCAACTTAAGTGAAGGGAGAGCCACGTGGCTTTGGCAGAGTGGAGACCCCTTCCCTACAGCTTTGGTAGAAGAAGGACCATGCGGTTTTGGGGTCCTCCCTTTGGCTTCGGGGCATGGGAAGCAAGAGAGATTTTGCCTGGAAGAAGGGGGAAAGGACTCTTGCCATAGGCCATGAGAAGGTGCCACCTGGCTTTGGATTAATCAGAGATCCTTCCTGGATGATGACGCAGCTGACGGTGTCAGGAGCCTGGATCCCGGATGTTTGCTTCTTTTCCTGAGTTACGGTACCCCGAATTAGGGCAGAGGGAGATAGGAAGCACTGTGGGCATCTGTGGGTATCCAAAAGGACTTTGATATTTTAATGAAGACCCTAGGTTGCTATTTTAAGTCTGCATAGCATTAAAAAAGCATTTCCTTTCCTTTTCACAAGTGTCTGGCTTTGAGAGACATCTTTCCGTAAGGCGGTGGACATAAGGAAGCTTCTGTTGCTCTGTAACAAACTAGGTCATCTGTTCTGTTTGGAGCTCCATGGAGTTCCATCTGGTAGAATGGGGGGAAACCTCTGTTCCGCGAAATGGCCCTTTGGGGCCAGTTATAACTCGTCGACTTAGGAGCGTATATCGAAAGGGTATGTTGTTTTGTTGTAGTACTGTTCTGTTTGTGTCCTGTGTAATCTAGACTCAGGAGAGCGCTGGCCACTGAATGGGTCTTTAAATTACTGTCATACTGTAACTAGACTTGTTTTGTCAAAAATTAGGGAAGTGGGACAAATTGCCTTATCTAAAAGCTTTGGGTTTACATGATAAAGATGTGTTCAGAGTTAAAAAAAAAAAAAAAGAATGATAAAGATGCATTCAGAGTTAAAAAAAAAAAGAAAAAAAGAGAGGAAAAGGAGTTAATGGCTCAGAGAACAGAATTTACATGTGGAAGGTAGAAGCTCAGAGGAGAGGGGCCTGGAAGATCTAGATGTTATGGCCGCTGCAAGCTGGTCAGAGTTCCCACCGCCCCGACGGATCCACTCTGATGAGTGAAATGGGGAATGTGCGCCTGAACTGGCATCGCTGTCTTGAATCCGTCAAGGAAGCAGATTTGGTGGAGGAAAAGCCCCTACTGGGGCAGGGCAGTATCCTTTTCAGAGACTTTTCAGCGAGAATAAGGCCAGAGGGCCAGCCTGCTGGATATTATTGGGCACATACTCTG
>PVKU01017285.1:0-11965 GCA_004027475.1 Anoura caudifer | reverse complement strand
TAAAGTCCTAGAGGAGAACATAGGCAGGGAAATTTCAGACATTTCACGCAGCAACATTTTTACTGATATGTCCCCTAAAGCAAGGGACATAAAGGAAAGAATAAACAAATGGGATCTCATCAAAATAAAAAGCTTCTGCATGGCTAAAGAAAACAGTATTAAAATAAAAAGAGAACCAACTGTATGGGAAAATATATTCGCCAATGATAACTCAGACAAGGGTTTAATCTCTAAAATATACAAAGAACTTACACGACTCCACTCTAAGAAGACAAGCAACCCAATTAAAAAATGGGCAAAGGACTTGAACAGACACTTCTCCAAGTCGGACATACAGAAGATCCAGAGACACATGAAAAGATGCTCTATATCACTAGCTATCAGAGAGATGCAAATTAAAACCACAATGAGATACCACTTCACACCTGTCAGAATGGCCATCATAAACAAAGCAACAAACAACAATTTTTGGAGAGGTTGTGGAGAAAAGGGAACCCTAGTACACTGTTGGTGGGACTGCAGACTGGTACAACCACTATGGAAAGCAGTATGGAATTTTCTAAGAAAACTAAAAATGGATCTACCTTTTGATCCAGCAATTCCACTGCTACGATTATATCCTAAGAACCCTGAAACACCAATCCAAAAGAATCTATGCACTCCAATGTTCATAGCAGCACAATTTACAATAGCCAAGTGTTGGAAGCGACCTAGGTGCCCATCAGTAAATGAACGGATCAAGAAACTTTGGTACATTTACACAATGGAATTCTATGCAGCAGAAAGAAAGAAGGAACTCCTACCCTTCGAGACAGCATGGATGGAGCTGGAGAGCATTATGCTAAGTGAGGTAAGCCAGGCAGTGAAGGACAAATATCATATGATCTCACCTTTAACAGGAGCCTAATGAACAGAACAAATGGGCGGGCACAATATAACCAAAGACACTGAAATTGAGAAGGGGTTGATAGTCACCAGAGGGGAGAGGGGAGGGAATTTCAGGGGTAAAGGGGAGCAGTTTGGAGCAACAAGTATGAAGGTCACATGGACAAAACTAGCCGGGGTGGAAATGGGAGGGGGTGGGGAAGGCTGGGGCTGTGGGCTGGAATGGGAGCAAAAGACAGAAAACTGTACAAAAGCAATTAAAATAAATAAAAATAAATAAAAAAAAGAAAAAAATGTGTCAATCTGGAGGTGGTTTGATCCTGTTGAAAGCACTCAAATGAAAATGGGTTAAAAAGTCAAATATTTTTGTAACTATCAATTTGTAGGTTTTAATACCTTCACCTTTTTTCACTTAGGCCCACAAACCCCTCTACTCTGGCAATGATCAATCTGTTCTGTGTCTATGTGTTTGTTTCTATTTTGTTCATTCATTGCTTTTTCCCTTAGATTCCACACATAAGTGAAATCATATGGCATTTGTATTTCTCGGGTTGACTTATTTCACTCACCATAGAAAATTATAGTCAACAATATTGTAATAACTCTGTATGGTGTCAGGCGGGTACTTGAAATATCAGGGTGGGTGCTTTGTAAAGTGTGTGATTTTCTAACCTCTATGTTGTACACCTGAAACTAATACAAAGTAATATTGAATGTAAACTGTAACTGAAAAATAAAATTTAAAGAAAGGCAAATGATGACAGAGGCAATTCTAATCTTGTCCAGGAGAGAATGTCATAGAATTGTATATTCTAACTCCTGGTTGTAACCAAAATGAAAACCCAAAAGCTTCAGGAACTGAAGACAGCTAATGTAAGAGGAGGTTACTTGAGCTACAATACAATTTAAATGCTTGCTGTGCCTATTTTGGCAGAGTTAACTGACCCAGATATGGTAAATAACTGAAATATTTTTGATATTACCACATTACTTTATTACCAATTTCTTTGGGAAAGGCAGGAAAGGATATTGACTTATAGAGAAATGGTACATTTTTGAAGATTTAGGAAGTATGTTTTTATGGTTGCTTCTGTGAGTCTGTCTTCTCAATTGGTTTGATAGCTTTCCTGCCAAAATTCTAATACCTTTTCTGTGATGTAATCTGGTTCTCCAGACTAGATTGTTGGGTCAGTTTGGGGGTAAGTAGTGAACCTAGGTTTCCAGTGAATAGCCATTACAGAGAATGATTGGAGATAAAATGTATGCAGATCAAGAAATTAGTTGTCATCAAAAGATCATGGTAATTACCCATTTACCCAAAAGGTCCCACATAATCATCTTTCAACATACATGGTAGGTATTTTCCTGTAAGTAGTTAAATAGAATTTCTCATATGAATATTCTTTGCAGTGTACAACAACCTTTGGCTTCAAGCCCTTGTGAATATCTTGTTTTTATAGTACTGACCTGCTAGCAGGTATTACTTGCCCTGAGGTTAGAAATCATGGTTGCTTCATGGAAAAATTTCTAGAAAAATATAATCTTCCAAAACTGAATGAAGAAGAAGTAGAAAGCCAGAACAGACTGATACAAGCCAGTGAAATTAAAGTAGTAATCAAAAACTACTGGCACACACAATCCCTTGACTGGATAGCTTCACTGGAGATTTTATCAAACCATTTAAGGAAGAGCTAACTCCTATCCTCAGACTATTTAAGAAAAATTCAAGAAGAGGGAAGAATCCCAAGCACTTTGTATGAGGCCAGCATCATCCTAATCCCAAAACCAGGTAAAGACACAACAAAGAAAGAAAACTACAGGCCAATATTTCTGACGAATATAGACACTAAAATCCTCAACAAAATATTGGCAAATCAGATCCAGAAATACATTAAAAAGATCATACACCATAATCCAGTGGGATTTATCTCAGGAATGCAGGGATGGTACATATTCACAAGTCAATACATGTAATATACATCACATAAAAATATGAAACATAAAAACTACATTATCCTATCAATAGATGCTGAAAAAACATTTGATAAGATCCAGCACCTATTTATGATAAAAACACTCAGCAAAGTGAGAATAGAGGGAGCATAACTCAATATAATAAAGGCCATTTACCAGAAACCTACAGACATCATTCTCAAAAGGCCAAAACTAATAGCTTTTTCCCTAAGGTCAGGCACAAGACAAGGGTGTCTGATTTCACCACTTCTGTTCAACACAGTATTGAAAGTTCTAGACTCAGCAATCAGACAAGAAAAATGAATAAAAGGCATCCAAACTGGAAAAGAGGAAGTAAAAGTGGCACTGTTTGAAGATGACAAGATAGTGCACATAGAAAACCCTATAGCATCCATGAAAAAATTACTTGACCTAATAAATGAATTTGGCAAAACAGTGGGATAAAAAAATCAATATTCAGAAATAAAAGGCATTTTTGCACACTAACAATGAAATATCAGAAACAGAAAAAGGGAAAAAATCCCACTTACTATAGCAATGAGAAAAATGAAATATTTAGGAATAAACCTATCCAAGGAGGTAAAAAGCCTATATTCAAAAAACTACACAACACTGAAGAAAGAAATTACTGCTATGGATGGATTTGCATGGTTTTTACCTCCTCATTTATAGAGAATTACAAGTATTAACTATAAATCCTATTAATATTACAAACTATTGTACTGGTGTACTTGGGTAGAAAATTATTATGTCCTTAAACATCTCATAGAAACAGCTAGAGAAAAATTGGAGAGGAGAAGGAAAAAGAGGAAGAGACAGAAAGATAGCCCATAAACTGAGTTCCTCTGTGACTTTAATAAAATAAATCAGACTTTCAAAGAGAGCTGACTTTTGAAAATTCTTTGACTTGACTCCAGGGGCAGATTGGGAGCATTGAGTAGCTGACGATTTCAGAGAAATTTCAAAATTCCTTCTGATATCTATTCTTTGGCTTACTAGTTAAGTTTACTTTTAATTTGATCATATTTGGAAGGATGCCGTAGCCCTGATGAAAGATTCAATAATATGGGTTCCAAGTAAAATTACAAGTTATTGTTTCAGGAAGATAAATTGAGGTAATGCTAGAAATGTAGGAATAATTGTGTGTATGTTTTTGTCTGTACACATGCTAATTTTATTCGTTTTCATTTTTAAATATTTTATTTATTTATTTATTTTTAGAGAGGGGGAAGAGACAGAGAAAGAGAGGGAGAGAAACATCACTGTGTGGTTGCCTATTGCGCACTCCAATTGGGGACCCGTCCCAGAACCCAGGCATGTGCTCTGACTGGGAACCAAACTGGTGACCCTTTGGTTCCCAGTCTGGCACTCAATCCACTGAACCACACCAGCTATGGCTGCATGCTAGTTTTTGAATAATTTGGTTGAATTGTTTCACTTCAAAGAGGAGGAAACTCAGTCTTGAAGAGAGATATTTTCTCAATATCAAATAGCTGATAATGGTGTTGACAGATTTCCGCTGATGTTAGAGATCTTGTCTCCAAAGTACTTGACCATCCTTGATTATAATTTGAGGATGCTGTTCAAGTTTGGGAGATGAGTAGTGTATGATTGGAAAACTCTCTCTGATTACTCTATTGGTTAAAACCAGTATTTCCACTATTCATTCTGTTACAGGTTATAAAATAATGTTTGAATAATTCAGAAAAAGTTCTAGTAAAACCAGGACTCAATTCAACAATTTGGAACAGAAGGAAGAAATAAACATTCAAGCAGAACAGAATGAGGAAACAAAAATTCAAAAAAAAAATGAAGGGATGCTTAGGAAGCTCCAGGACAACTTTAAATATTCTAACATCTGAATCATAGAAATACCAGAAGGAAAAGAGAAAGATCAAGAAATGTAAAACCTACTTGAAAAAATAATGAAGGAAAACTTCGCCAATCCAGTAAAGGAAATACACTTCCAAGAAGTCCAGGAAGCTCAAACAGTTCCAAACAAGTTGAACTCAAGGAGGAATACACCAAATCACATCAATATTACATTACCCAAGATTAAAGAGGAGAGAATCTTAAAAGCAGTAAGAGAAAAGGAGACAGTTACCTACACAAGAATTCCCACAAGACTATCAGCTGATTTCTAAAAAGAAACCTTGCAGGCGAGAAGGGGTTGGAAAGAAATATTCAAGTCATAAAAGGCAAGGGCCTACGTCCAAA
Organism: Anoura caudifer; assembly: GCA_004027475.1. NCBI lineage: Eukaryota > Metazoa > Chordata > Mammalia > Chiroptera > Phyllostomidae > Anoura > Anoura caudifer. Next base: position 6,889 of record PVKU01017285.1, on the reverse strand, counting down.
TTACTTTATCCAGCAAAGCTGTCATTTAGGATGGAAGGGCAGATAAAGAACTTCCTAGATAAGGTCAACTTAAAGGAGTTCATCATCACCAAGCCCTTGTTATATGAACTGTTAAAGGGACTTATCTGAGAAAAAAATGATAAATATATGAACACTAATGACAACAATCTCACAACTATGAGCAAATGAACCTCAGAAAAAAGCAAAAACAAACTAAGCAAATAATTAGAACAGGAACAGAATCACAGAAATAGAGATCACATGGAGGGTTATCAGTGGGGAGGGGGAGAATGGGGGAAAAGGCCTAGGGAATAAGAAGCATAAATAGTGGGTACAAAATAGAAAGAGGGAGGTTAAGAACAGTATAGGAAATGGAGAAGCCAAAGAACTTATATGTACAACCCATGGACATGAAGTAAGGGGTGGGGGAATGCTGGTAGGAGGTGGTTGCATGATGGAGGGGAATAAAGGAGAGAAAAAAATGAGACAACCATAATAATATAATCAATAAAATATACTTAAAATAATAAAAACTCTTATAGAAAAACAAAAAAAAAAAGAAAAAATTAAGGAAGACAAATAAAAGGAAGCATATACCGTGTTCATGGATTGGAAGAATTAACATAATTAAAATGTCTATACTACTCAAAGCAATCTATAGATTCAATTCAATCCCTACCTAAATGCCAATGGCATATTTCACAGATATAGAACAAATATTTCATAAATTTATATGGAACATTAAACAACTTTGAATAGACTCAGCAATTTCAAGAAAGAAGGACAATGTAGGAGGGATCATGATACCTGATATCAAACTATATTACAAGGCCATGGTACTTAAAGCAGTCTGGTACTGGCATAAGAACAGACACACAGACCAATGGAATGGAATAGAGAGCCCAGAAATAAACCCAAGTAAATATGGTCAGTTAATATTTGACAAAGAGGGCAGGAACATAAAATGGAGCAAAAATAGCCTCTTTGATAAATTGTGTTGAGAGATCTGGACAAGTACAAGCAAAAAAAAAAAAAAAAAAGAAAGAAAGAAAAGAAACTAGACCACTGACTTAAAACATACACCAAAATAAACTCAATATGGTTTTAAAATACTTACATGTAAGTCATAATATCATAAAAGTCTTAGAGGGAAACATAGGCAGGAAAATTTCATATACCTCATGCAGCAATATTTTCCCCAATATTTCCCTTATGATAAGTGATGTAAAGGAAAGAATAAACAAATGGTACTGCATTAAATTAAAAAGCTTCTGCATGACTAAAGAAAACATAAGCAAAATGAAAAAGGAACCAACCGTATGGGAAAACATATTTGCCAATGATACCATAGACAAAGGTTTGATCTTCAAAATATATGAAGAACTGACCTGACTCTATTCCAGGAAGACAGCACAATAAAAAATGAGCAAAGGACCTGAACAGGCACTTCTGTAAGGAGGACATACAGATGGTCCAGAGACACATGAAAATATGCTCAACATCATTAACCACCAGAAAGATGCAAATTAAACCCCAATGTGATGCCACTACACACTGGTCAGTATGGCCATCATTAACAAATTAACAAACAACAAGTGCTGGTGAGGTTGTGGAGAAAAGGAGGAGGGAATGCAGACTGGTGCAGCCACTGTGGAAAACAGTGTGGAATTTTCTAAAAAACAACAACAACAACCAAAAAAAAAAAAACCCTAAAGATGTAACTATCTCTTGACCCAGCAATTCTACTGCTGAGATTATACCCCAAGAACCCTGAATCACCAATTCAGAAAAACCTATGCATGCCAATGTTCATAGTGGCATTATTTACAATAGCCATGTGCTGGAAGCAACCTAAATGCCCATCACTAAATGAGTCTGTAAAAAACTGTGGTACATTTACACAATGAAATACTACACAGAAGAAAGAAAGCTCTCCTATGCTTCACAACAGCATGGATGGAACTGGAAAGTATTATGGTAAGTGATATAAACCAGGTGGTGAGACAAATACCATATGACCTCACTTATCCGTGGAACCTAATTAACAAAACAAATAAGTGAGCAAAATACGACCAGAGACATGAAAATAAAGATCAAACTGACAGTCATCAGAGGGGAGGGGAGAGGGGAATAATGAGGGAAAGAATAGGAAGTGGCAAGCAAAGGAACATGGGTAGAGAAATCAAGACAGGGACAATGAGGGGAAGGATTGACTGTGGGAGTGGGTGGGGGTGGGGCAGGGGAAAGCAACAGGGAAAAAGTGGGAGAACTGTAACTGAACAATAAAAAAGAAAATAATAGCAATGTTTAACAAAATATCAAAATAATATCTTCAGTCATTAGGGAAGTGCAAATTAAAAGCACAATGCTGTATGGTGTAAGTCGCTGTTCGAGTTTCATTTTTTAGCACATAGCTGTCCAATTCTCCCAACACCACTTGTTGAATAGGCTATTTTTACCCCATTTTATGTTGCTGCCCCCTTTGTTGAATATTAATTGACCATAGAGACTTGGGCTTATTTCTGGGCTCTCTCTGTTCTAGTCCACTGGCACATGTGCCTGTTTTTATGCCAATACCAGGCTGTTTTGATTACAGTGGCCTTGTAATACAATTTGGTATCAGTTATTTTATTTTATTTTTTCATTTTTTAATTTTAATTGTTGTTCTTGTATAGTTTTCCATCTTCTACTCCCATCCCAGCCCACTGCCCCATCCCTCCCCAGCTCCCTCCCATTTCCACCCCCCCAGCTTTTGTCCATGTGTCTTTCATACTTGTTCCTCTAACCCCTTCCCCTTTTCCCTTCAAATTCCTATCCCTCTCCTCTCTTCTTCTCAATTTCAGTGTCTTTGGTTATATTATGCTTGTTTGTTTGTTCTGTTGATCAGGTTCCTGTTAAAGGTGAGATCATATGGTATTTGTCATTCACCGCCTGGCTTATTTTACTTAGCATAATGCTCTCCAGTTCCATCCATGCTGTTGTGAAGGGTAGAAGCTCCTTCTTTCTTTCTACTGCATAGAATTCCATTGTGTAAATGTGTCATAGTTTTTTGATACGTTCATTTACTGATGGGCACCTAGGCTGCTTCCAACACTTGGCTATTGCAAATTGTGCTGCTGTGAACATTGGGGTGCATAGGTTCTTTTGGATTGGTGTTTCAGGGTTCCTAGGATATAATCCTAGCAGTGGAATTTCTGGGTCAATGGTAGGTCCACTTTTAGTTTTCTTAGAAAATTCCATACTGCTTTCCATAGTGGTTGTACCAGTCTGCAGTCCCACCAACAGTGCACTAGGGTCCCTTTTCTCCACAACCTCTCCAACAATTGTTGTTTGTTGTTTTGTTTATGATGGCCATTCTGACAGTTGTGAAGTGGTATCTCATTGTGGTTTTAATTTGCATCTCTCTGATAGCTAGCGATATCGAGCATCTTTCCATGTGTCTCTGGATCTTCTGTATGTCCTCTTTGGAGAAGTGTCTGTTCAAGTCCCTTGCCCATTTCTTAATTGGGTTGCTTGTCTTCTTAGAGTGGAGTCGTGTAAGTTCTATATATATTTTGGAGATTAAACCTTTGTCTGAGGTATCATTGGCAAATATGTTTTCCCAAACAGTTGGTTCTTTTTATTTTAATACCGTTTTCTTTAGCCGTGCAGAAGCTTTTTATTTTGATGAGATCCCATTTGTTTATTCTTTCCTTTATGTCCCTTGCTTTAGGGGACATATCAGTAAAAATGTTGCTGAAATGTCTGAGATTTTCCTGCCTACATTCTCCTCTAGGACTTTAATGGTGTTACGGCTTATATTTAAATCTTTTATCCACCTTGAATTCATTTTTGTGTATGGTGTAAGTTGGTGTTCAAGTTTCATTTTTCCCATGTAGCTGTCCAGTTCTCCCATCACCACTTGAAGAGGCTACTTTTACTCCATTTTATGTTGCTGCCTCCTTTGTCAAATATTAATTGATTGTAGATAATTGGGTTTACTTCTGGGCTCTCTGTTCTATTCCATTGGTCCATGTCCCTGTTTTTGTGCCAGTACCAGGCTGTTTTGATTACAGTGGCCTTTTGATACAGTTTGATGTCAGGTATTGTGATCCCTCCTACTTTGCCCTTCTTCCTCAAAATTGCTGCAGCTATTCGAGGTCGTTTATGGCTCCATATAAATTTTTGAAGTGTTTGTTCTATGTCTGTGATATATGCCATTGGTAATTTAATAGGTATTGCATTGAATCTGTAAATTGCTTTGGGTAGTATGGACATTTTAATGATGTTGATTCTTCCGATCTATGAACACGGTATATGTTTCCATTTATTTGTGTCTTACTTGATTTCTTTCTTCAGTGTTGTGTAGTTTTCTGCACACAGGTCTTTTACCTCCTTGGATAGGTTTATTCCTAGTTATTTTACTTTTCCTTTTGCTATATCGAATGGGATTTTTTTCTTGATTTCTGCTTCTGCTGTTTCATTGTTGGTTACAGAAATGCCTTTGATTTCTGGATATTGACCTTGTATCCTGCTGTTTGGCCAAATTCATTTACTAGGTCAAGCAGCTTTTTGGCCGAGTCTATAGGATTTTCTATGTACACTATCATGTCATCTGCACATAATAATTGCTTTGTTTCCTCCTTTCCAATCTGGATGCCTTTTATTTCCTTTTCTTGTCTAATATCTGTGGCCAATACTTCCAATACTATATTCAATAGAAGTGGTGAAAATGGACAACCTTGTCTTGTTCCTGATCTTAGTGGAAAAGATTTTAGTTTTTGCCTGTTGAGTATGATGCCGGCTGTAGTTCTCTCATACATGGCCTTGATTATATTGAGGAATGCTCCCTCTATTCCCACTTTGCCGAGTGTTTTCATCATAAATGGGTGTTGTTCCTTATCAAATGCCTTTTTGCATTTATTGATATGATCAGGTGATTTTTGTTTTTGTTTTTTTATGTGATGTATTACATATACTGATTTGCAAATATTGAACCATTCTTCCACCCCTGGGATGCATCCCATTTGGTCATGGTGTATGATCTTTTTAATGTATTGTTGGATGCAGTTTGCCAATATTTTGTTGAGGATTTTAGTGTCTATGTTCATATGTGTTATGGGCCTTAAGTTTTCTTTCTTTGTTGTGTCTTTATCTGGTTTGGGGATGAGGATGATGCTGGCCTCATAAAAAGAGTTTGGGAGTCTTCCATCATTTTAGATTTTTTGGAATAGTCTGTGACAGATAGGGGTTAGCTCTTCCTTAAATGGTTTTTAGAATTCTCCTGTGAAACCATCTGGTCCAGACTCTTGTGTGTCAGGAGTTTTTTGATTGTTTATTCAATTTCATCTGCTGTTATTGGCCTGTTCAGGCTCTCTGTTTCTTCTTCATTGAGTTTTGGAAGATTATATTTTTCTAGAAACTTGTCCATTTCACTTAGGTTTTCAAATTTCTTGGCATACAGTTCTTCATAGTAATTTCTTACAATCCTTTGTATTTCTGTGGTGTCAGTTGTAATCTCTCCTCTTTCATTTCTGATTGTGTTTATTTGGGACCTCTCTCTTTTTTTCTTGATGAAGCTTAAAGGCTTGTCAATTATGTTTATCTTTTCAAAGAACCAGCTACGTGCAAAAAAATGAAACTTGAACACCAACTTACACCATACATAAAAGTAAATCCAAGGAGGATAAAAGATTTAAATATATGCTATGGCTCCATTAAAGTCCTAGGGGAGAACATAAGCAGGAAAATCTCAGATATTTTATGCAGCAACATTTTTACTGATATGTCCCCTAAAGCAAGGGACATAAAGGAAAGAATAAACAAATGGGATCTCATCAAAATAAAAAGCTTCTGCACTGCTTAAGAAAACAGTATTAAAATAAAAAGAAAACCAACTGTATGGGAAAAATATTTGCCAAGGATACCTCAGACAAGGGTTTAATCTCCAAAATATATATAGAATTTACACGACTCCACTCTAAGAAGACAAGCAACCCAATTAAAAAATGGGCAAGGGACTTGAACACTTCTCCAAGGAGGACATACAGAGGATCCAGAGACATGTGAAAAGATGCTCAGTATCACTAGCAATCAGAGAGATGCAAATTAAACCACAATGAGATACCACTTCACACCTGTCAGAGTGGCCATCATAAACAAAGCAACAAACAACAAGTGTTGGAGAGGTTGTGGTGAAAAGGGGACCCTAGTGTACTGTTGGTAGGACTGCAGACTGGTATAACTACTATGGAAAACAATATGAAATTTTCTAAGAAAACTAAAAATGGATCTACCTTTTGAGCCAGCAATTCCACTGCTAGGATCCCTGAAACACCCATCCAAAAAACCTATGCACCTCAATGTTCACAGCAGCACAATTTACAATAGCCAAGTGTTGGAAGCAGCCTAGGTGCCCATCAGTAAATAAATGGATCAAGAATCTGTGGTACATGTACACAATGAAGTTCTATGCAGCAGAAAGAAAGAAGGAGCTCCTACCCTTTGCAACAGCATGGATGGAACTGGAGAGCATCATGCTAAGCAAAATAAGCCAGGTGCTGAAAGACAAATACCATATGATCTCACCTTTAACAGGAACCTAATCAACAAACAGACCAACCAGTAAAATATATCTAAAGACACTGAAATTGAGAATAGGCTCACAGTCACCAGAGGGGATAGCGGCGGGAATTTCAGGGGCAAAGGTGAAGGGTTTGTAGGAAGAGGTATAAAGGACACATGGAGAAAAACTAGGGGGGTGTAAATGTGAGGGAGGTGGGGAGGGCTGGGGCAGTGGGCTGGGATGGGAGTAAATGACAGAAAACTGTACAAGAACAACAATTAAAATAAAATTTTAAAAAAGCACAATGCTGTACAACTACATGCCCTTTAAAATGACTAAAGTTTT
>PVKU01017284.1:0-11976 GCA_004027475.1 Anoura caudifer | reverse complement strand
AGCCAGGATGGGCCTTATCTGCAGTTTCTGAAACAAAAGCTTTAACATATACATTACTTGCTAGGCTTGTAACTATTGACCTTAAACTAAAATTTTCCAACTCTTAAGTCCCCTATCACTACTACCGATGTGCTAATTAACTAGAGGAATTCTGCTTACAGGGTGCAGCTGGGGGCCCCCTAAAGAGAAATTTGTAATGGGGTCCAGAACTCAGGGGGTCCAGGAAATATTAAAAAGTATAGGATGTCCTCACCCCCACAAGTCTGAACTGGGGGATGGGATGCATGGAGCAAGGCCAGTGAGAGTTGTTTTGCATAGCAACAGCTTTGCAGATAACCTCTAGAATGGTCACTTAACATATCTATAACTTCTAACGGGTTTCATGGATATGTTATATAGCTGTGGCCATGCTTTGAGCCAGGGAGATGGGAGTGACTTCCACCCAGGACATAACTGGGAAGCAACTCCCCCACACACCCTGTTACAGCTCCTGTGTAAGAGCCTGGAGTAAGGGGGCACCACGTGGCTTTGGGGCTCCCTCTGCCATGCAGCTTAGGAAGCTGGGAAGGAAGATGTAGCAGTGACGCAGAGCTCTCTCTTAGCAGTTTGGGAGAATGCAGGAGAGACGCTGAGGGAAGGAAAGGGGTGAAAGGACTCTTTGAGGCGCATCAGAAGGTGCCACGTGGTTTTGGATTAAGAACTGGAGATCCTGGCGACACAGCTGATGGTGCTGGGAACTGAGGGAGGCCTGCCAGCTGAGCACGGATTACTGGGAAGAACCGGAGGCTACCTGAGCCACGGACTTGTATTTCTTTCCTGAGAGATGGTACCCCTGACTGTGCAAAGGGGGGAAGGAAGGACTGTATGTGTTTGTGGGTGTTTTAAGGACTTTGAGATATTAATGAAGACATTAAGTCATTACTCTAAGTCTGTATAACCTTTGAATAAATAATTTCTTTCTTTTTCATCAATCTCTGGCATTGAGGGATGTAATTCCCTGGCAGCAGGCAAAGCGAACCTAGTACAGGGAGACCCCAGGACAAGGGGGAGTCCATCTGGTAATAATATATCATTCCCCTCCTCCACAGGTCTATTCTGTAATACCTTGACAGCAAAGATACGGAAAACTATGCACAAGATAATGACTGTTTTCAAAGATTCACAGGAGTCTCCATAACTAGACTCAGTTCAACAGAGGTCAACCAAGGAATTTTGAACTCTTCCTTGGACCCTTTTAGCACCTACCTGCCTATGGCCAGCTTCCAGCCCTCACCTCTCCCCTCTTCCCTTTTCTTAACAATAAACGATGCCAGGATTCCAGATTCTTTTAAGATGAATTGGAGAGTTAGTTCTCCCATTTTGTTCATCTAGGCTTTCTCAATCAATAAAAGCTTTCCGTGGCCAAACTTTGACCTTTTGAGTACTGGGCACATGAGTACTGGCACATGTTACATGAGCCAGTAATATGACCAGAGGCTCGGGACACCCACTCAGGAGTATACCATGGAGCAGAATCAGACCCCACCACCACCTAGTGAAGATGCTCTAGGTTGGTGGCTCTCAAACTGGAGCATGCATTAGAATCACATTAGAGGGATTTGAAGGGAATCAAAATTTTGCCACTCTGAAGTAGCTTTTGGAGATACTAATTTTAAGCTGTTCATTAAGAAATAAGACTCAACAAGAAACTTTGACCCTCTCCCCTTTCCTGCCCAAGAGATTCAGAGAAAAACCTGCTTCAGGAAAGAAATCCTACGATGTGCACTTTAGCCTAATTTGAATTAAGTATGGTAAATGGAAGGCTTCAGGCAGAGGCCTATTAACTGGATACCCACTGTGTCCCATTGTCTCTGAGTTGTCTAGCAAGAGTTTGCCTTCCAAGTGTGTTTGATAGGGGACTGAACACTTGGAAAATTTTAGCTTAAGGTAAAAAGTTATAAGTCTAGCAAGTAATGTAGTATGTTAAAGCTTTTGTTTCAGAAACTACAGATAAGGCCCATCCTGGCCCCGGGGAAAACAGCCAACCTCCTGGGGCACTGCTACAGATCACCACCTGGGGACAAGTGGAGGCATCCAGGCCATTGTGTTCCAGGGACAGACAGAAGATCACCCTCCCCTGGGAACAGCTAACCGTCCAGGACAGGAATGTTGCAGCTTCTGAATCTCAAAACCCTCACCGCACCCTATTTATTTCCCCCGATATAAAAGATCTGGCCAGGAAAGAGAAGGGAAGATGCTATGTTAGGTTATGAACCCACGATCTTCTCAGATCGCCGGCCATCTGAATAAAGTGTCCATCTGAATAAAGTGCCCATAAAGATTCAATCGCTGTCATTGCTTATTGGGTTTGGTAGTGACAAGCAGCCCAAATGCAGGTGTCTTTTCCAGTTTAATGTTCTGCTCTTTCTCAACTGCCTGTAAATCACCCACTCTCACTTCTGGATTCTAAGACTCTGTCCCCCATTTCTCCTTTGTCTAAAATGTCTTAAATACCCAAGGTTGCCTCACTCTCTTTGAAATTTCATGCTTTATGTGAATTCCCCATGTGCGTGTATTAAAAATGTAATTATTCCATTATTAATACCTGTATTAATTTAATTATTAGCCCAGCTAGAAGAACTTAGACATGAGAGGAAAAGTATTAATGTTTTTTCAGCCCCAGCCATTTTGGCGAGCCAGTGAGGAGAACTCTCTAGCTCCCCGGGCTGCTGAGGCTGGGAGATCATGAATGTCTGGCCACAGCCAGCAGAGAGGGTAAGCATTTCACCCTGTCAGCCTTTCTGATCTCTCACTGCAGGGATCTATGAAATTTAGAAGTGGCAAGAAACCTTTTCTCCTAAATTTAGATTGTTAGGAGAAAATATCTGAAGCTAGCTTCTTATGCCTGGATCCTTTCCTCCTAGAAATGTTTTTTTTTTTTTTTTTCTGTGTCTATGTCTTTGATATCATTTGTCAAAAGAAGGACACACAGTCACATAGTCCCTGCAAGCCTGTTGTTTAAGCCTTATTCTTAAATACAGGTTTCTGAGAATGTTGGCAGCATTTTGCCGGTGGCGAAAACACACCTAGCATTAGATTGGTGGCATCAGACCAGACCTTGACTCAGCAACCTCGGCATTTGAATTCTGTCTAAGAAAAAATTCAGAGCCAAGACTTAGGGAAAGTTTATTTAGAAAGCCAGAGGTAGAAAAAGTGAGCAGTTGGAGAAATGGGCTCAGAAAACATGTTACAGAGGCAAAAGAAGGACCCTTGGAACTCAGGAGAGAGAAGGGTAAAAGTAATGCACCCAGGGGGAAGTAGGAGGGGGAGAGTTTTGTGTACTCCAGGGTCCTTGGGTCCTGCTGGATCCTCTTGAGACAGGATAGTGGGAAGCTAGAAAAATTCCTTGGAAAATGGAATAGTAAAATGCAATCTATTGTGTTCAACAGATTGCTGAACACAATAACTGAGCAGTTTACCGCTAGATGCAACAGTCACCAGGGCAGAAGGCCCCCAGTGCCTAGCAAAGGGCAAAACTGGGAAAAACAAAGACCTCACTCCCAGGGCAACCTCTTCTCCCCTGGCTATTCCTCCCTGGAGAAAACATCTAGACTCAGTTGTGTTTCAGCTCTAGGCCAAAAAAAAAGCAGCAAAACCAGATGGGCCATGCCAGAACCAACTGCAATGACTAAAGAGCCCCTGCCCTGCCACTGACCAATCAGTGGAGACCATGACCCTGAAAGGGCACCTGGAGAACTGATGAATATTCTACTGAAACCCTCCCCTGAGACCTCCCTAAGGCTCCCACCTGCAAGAGAGAGAAAAGCCTCAAGACAAAGGACCCAGCACAGGCTCTCCCTCTGGGGAGCAGCCTGCACCCTTCCCTTTCCCCTTTTCTTCCCCCACTTCTTCCCCTACAGATGCACATCTCCTAAACTCTAAGGCAGTGGGCAGCTGTGCGCTCGTCCCAGGCTAATCCCCTGAGCCTGTCCCCAGAGCCCCCTTTTCTCTGACCTCCCAGTGAGCTAAGGCAGCCCAGCCTCGGCTCTCTTGTTGGTTCATCTAGGCTATAAGCCCTTCCTTGTTTCACTGTTCCCAGATTTTTTTTTTTGACTTTATTTATTTATTAGAGAAAGGGGAAGGGAGGGAGAGAGAGAGAAAGAGAAACACTGATGTGCGAGTGAAACATTGTTTACCTCTTGCGTGCTCCCAACTGGAGTCCCGACCCATGACCCAGTCATGTTCCCTGACTGGAAATCGAACTGGTGACCTTTTGGTTCATAAGCCAGCGCTCAACCCACTGAGCCACACCAGCCAGCACTCATTGTTCCTGGCTTTAAGAAATGTATCCACATAGTCACCTGGACTCATGTTGTGAAATCTTTCCTACACGAAGTAAGAACCCACGCACCGTAGCTGGCCTTAGGTAGGGCCAGGCAGGGCCAGGCCCCTGTCCAGTAACAACCTGTCCTAAGGGCTTTTAAGGGTGAAGTCCCAGGGGAGGGTCTTACTCGAATATCCATCAGTTTTCCAAATGTGTCCTTTTAGGGTCACGGTCTCCACGGATGGGTCAGTGCCAGGGCAGGGTTCATTAGTCAATATAGCTAGTCCTGATGTCAGCCATGGCACGGCTTGTCTGGTTTTGCTGCTTTTCTCAGCCTGGAGCTGAAACACACCTGAGGCCTAGATGTATTTGATGTGGGTCAGAACCTCATTGTCCTGGGGGCTTCATGCTTAAGGGCTATTCTCTGGCCCCTTTGTTCAGTCCCCCTCTGAGAGTGTCTAACTTTCCTGACTAGCAACATGCCAGCAGAGGAAAGATCAGGGGAGGATCTGACCCACGTGCCAGCAATATGAAAGGTCAGGGGTCCAAACCACATGATCAGAGTTATGCTAGGGGAAGAAAGGTCGCCCTGGGGGCAAGGTCCTCGTTTTCCCAGTTTTGTTGGTTGCTAGGCACCCAGGGCTTTTACGCTGGAGGCCTTCTATGCCTGCCCTATTATCCTTGGTCTGCTCTTTTCTGTCTCACTGCCTACCACAAAAATAAAATTTCACATTATACCTTTAAAATGGATGGTAATTTATCGAACTCTAAGGAATAACTGGATTCACAAGATACTGGCATCCTCAGGATTAATAAGAATTAATCTATGGGATTGAATAAACTGAGGATAATATGATTTGTATGACTTTTTATTTGAAATATTGCTGATTTTTATTTATTTATTTTAAATACTTTTGATTTTTATTGTTATTCAAGTACCGTTTTCTGCCTTTTCCCCTCACCCCCCCACCACCCCAACATTTCCCCACCTACCTCCCCTGTTTCTACCCCCACTTGTTATTGTCCTTGTGTCCTTTATAATTGTTGCTGCAAACCCTTCACCATTTCCCTCCATTATCTCCTCCCCTCTCCCTTCTGATTACAGTCAGCTTGTTCCCAATTTCAATGTCTTTGGTTATATTTTGCTTGCTTGTTTGTTTTGTTGATTAGGTTCCAGTTAAAGGTGAGATCATATGGTATTTGTCTTTCACAGCCTGGATTATTTCACTTGGCATAATGCTCTCCAGTTCCATCCATGCTATTGCAAAGGGTAGGAGCTCCTTCTTTCTTTCTATTGTGTAGAATTCCATTGTGTAAATGTACCACAATTTTTTGATCCATTCATTTACTGATGGGCACTTAGGTTGCTTCCAGCACTTGGCTATTGTAAATTGTGCTGCTATGAACATTGGGGTGCATAGGTTCTTTTGGATGGGTGTTTCAGGATTCTTAGGATATAATCCCAGCAGTGGAATTGTGGGTTCAAAGGCAGCTCCATTTTTAGTTTTCTGAGGAAATTCCATACTGTTTTCCATAGTGGCTGCACCAGTCTGCAATCCCACCAATGATGCAGAAAAAGTGGTAGCTATCTTACAGTGATAAGCAGCTGTGTTCCAAATAGTCACATGACAATGCTCTCTGCTTCTGTAAAACAGCTTACAGCTGATAGGGAAAATACTTAGAAGAAGTCTGGTACTACTGATATACCTTTTTGAAATTTGCCCACCAAAACCCCTATAGAAGCAATTGTTTCCTTTAACTCAGGACCAGAATTTGGAGACTGCCTCCTCTGGGTCCGCATGCATAAATAAAGATTCCACTTCGCTTCCTCCAGTGTTCAGTCTGAGTCTTTCCCGCAACACCAACAGTGCACTAGGGATCCCTTTTCTCCATGTCCTCTCCAACACTTGTTTTTTGTTGCTTTGTTTATGATGGCCATGCTCACTGGTGTGAAGTGGTATCTCATTGTGGTTTTAATTTGCATCTCTCTGATGGCTAGTGATACTGAGCATCTTTTCATGTCTCTGGACCCAAGGATGTCCTCCTTGGAGAAGTGTCTGTTCAAGTCCTTGGCCCATTTTTTCGTTGGGTTGCTTGTCTTCTTAGAGTGGAGTCATGTGAGTTCTTTATATATTTTGGAAATCAAACCCTTGTCTGAGGTGTCATTGATAAATATGTTTTCCCATACAGTTGTTTCTCTTTTCATTTTAATGCTGTTTTCTTTAGCCATGCAGAAGCTTTTTATTTTGATGAGATCCCATTTGTTTATTCTTTCCTTTTTGTCCCTTGCTCTAGGAGACATATCAGTGGAAATATTGCTGCATGGAATGGAATATTGCTGATTTTTAAATCTCTTGTTTTCCAGATAAAACTGAAACTTGGTTTTTCTTAAAGCAATTTGGTAAATTTTAACTTTGTAAGTAGCATTGAAACATTTATATTTTTCTCCTTACCTGATTCCTCCAGAATTTGGAAACTCTTAACAAGTAATATTATTTCCAAGGCAGTACAGTTGTTTGCATAAATTTGATAAGAACCTGTTCTCTTTATAATAGGACACAACTTGGAAACTGGCATTATTAATCAAGGCTTCGACTAAATGTTATGTGTGAAAGAGCCATACAGAGACTCAGATGTCACCAGAAAGCTTTAAGGCACTAAGATTGACTTTGAGAGTCAGTAAACACCCCTTGGAAGACAGCCTGGTACCCGGCTTCAAGTCACAGCAGTCTTTCGAGGTAAGGAATAAAGTTGCTTTCCTGGGAGTTGGCAAAGGAAGAACCTCAAGACATTTGGGGAGACCTTGACAATCTGAGGAATTTACCCAAATCTACACATATTACAGAAGTCTGATGGTAACTCTGTAGCTTGTCTTGTTAGTCTTGAGAGCCTAATTAAAATTTAATCTGGAGATCCTTGAAGACATTTCAGCAGGAACCTATATAATCAATTGCTATTTTTGATATATTTATACAAATAACAGGCCAAATTTATTGAAACTAGACAGATGCAGAAAATAAATTAGTCTTAATTTGGTTATCTTTGAGAAAAATGAGGGTGATATAGAGAGAAAAGTTATGTTTTCAAAGAAACTATACTACACAGTGGTGGATATTAGATTCTAGTTCAGTTAATGGTCTTTAAAGTTATTTTTCACCTGTAAACTGGACTGGGTCCTAAATTTTCTAGGTTTCTTTAATGTTTGGCTATAACCCTCTGAATTAATGTTTCATTTTTTTCCCCATCATTTGACTGGGAATTACTGAGGACTAAAAATTTTTTTCTGAGACTTGCTAGATGACATGACCTAAACTTCAGAGAAATCACAATAGCTCACACTTAAACAGTCTCAGTGACTGATGCTATGCAAGCCTCAGAGACTTTACTTGAGTACCTGATGGCATCATCAGAGACATTGAAACTGCAACCCAGAGAATCTGTCAGATTGTCATTGTCTGCCTTCAATCCAGCAAAAGAAGCTTTGTCTTACATCTAGAAGTCTTCTAGACTTAGAAATTGATTTATAATTTGCTTTGATCGTTAACCTTTGTTTTGTTTGTATTTTCATAAACATACCTCTTATTAAATACCTGTTGCTTGCTTACACATTATAGGACTTGAAAGGACAAAGTCAGCCCCATTTGCTATTGTGGCACCATTTGCCTAGCAGGCCTGTGACCTTGTTAATCATGACTGCCACTTTACTCTTCTGACCTTGTCCCCGGAGCTGGATATTACTGGAAGCAAGACAGAACTGACTGCTCCCTACAGCCACAGACAGAAGATAACAGTGGAATAAATTACAGCCTGTGTTACACCCCAACAGCCCAGGGGCCACACAACAGCAATTGTCCACTCTTTTAAATCCAATTATAATCCAGTAAAAGCTCAAAGCCCCTACTCCTCAAGGTTGGCTCTCCATACCATGCCTCTCTCCTTTCTTGGAGAATGAATAAAAACTTTATTCTCTACACTTTCTTCTCTTTGTGAATTCTTTCACAGCCCATGTGTTGCCGCCCTTCAAGGCCAGGCAGGTTCATGGTATTTGTGCAGATGGAAAAATATTCACAGAGCTGTTGGGATGTCTGGCATGTCTTTATTCATGGGTGGGCGAACCATACACACTGCAAGCTGCATGTCTATCTGCATGTCTCATGTCATGGCCCCTGCTCCCCAGTGTGGCACCCATCATGGCACCTGTCCCCTTGCATGTCTCTCATCATCGTCGCCCCCAGCAGGGAGTCCCTACCTGTTTAAGCACTAGAAGGGAACAAAGCCAGCAAGATGCCAGAAATTATATAACATAACATAATTCTGCGCCTGTAAGCCCATTTCATGTTATGGGAACAGTTTATCCAACCCAGTCTCAAGGCTCTGAGAACACTAGCTGTCAGGACCCTCCAAGGCTAGGGGAACACTACTCCCCTTAGTTACCCAGACACCTGGGCAAGGAAGCCAGACTGCCTCCACTTACCCTACAGCCCACATCACTGACCACCTTAACAGGACTCACTTTGGGAACCCATCTGCCTCACCGCGTACTGAAATAAGACTCAACAGCTTAACTGAACTGACTTATACTTAGGACTGAATGATTGGATCAATGAAACATGGAGCAATCGACCAATTTAGCTTCTGGAATGTGAATCTTTTATTTAAAGTTTCAAAGGTGGGACTGCAGGTGTTAACAGTAAGTGACACCAGAGGTTAGACTTCAGTGCTTGAGTTTTGGCTAAGAAAGAATTCAGATCCAAGACTCAAATACAAGTAAAAGTTCATTTAGAAAGTCACAGAGGAAGAACAAAGCCATGGGAGAAGTGAGCCAGCTGGCTGTGTGGGCTCAGGAAACAAGTTACAGAGGCAAAAGGAGGGCTCTTGGAGCTTAGGAGAAAGAAAGGCAAAGAAAACACTTTAGGGGAAGGAAAGGGGGAAAGGCATAAGGGAAGGGGTGGGGGAGAGGAACAGAGGGAGGTGGGGAGGGGGAAGAGGAGGGAGGAGAGAGGAGCAAGAAAATGAGCATGTGGGTGCTTGTATTCGTCCTGGGAACTTTGTCTTAAAGGGTTTTTATCTGGATGTCCAGGGGAAGATCTCAGTGGAATGTGCATCAGCTTTCCAGGTGTATCTTTTCAGGGTTGTGATCTCCATTGATTGCTTGGCACTAGGAGAGGGGCTCTTTAGTCAATGCAGCTGGTCCTGATGTCAGACCCAACATCCCTTGGTCTGGCTTTGTGGCTTTTCTGAGCCTGGAGCCAAAACACAACTGAGGCCTAAATGTTGTCTCTAGTTTGACCAAAACTCTGTCGCTGTGGTCAACACAGAGATCTAACATTATGTGATGCTGATCAGAACCTCATGGGCCTGAGGGCTTGCTTAATGCTTAAGGAAGTAGTTGTGCAAGGGCTTCTACAGGAGTCATGTGAGGCTGTCCTCCTGCCCCCTTGTTCCTCCTCTAAGCAGGTCTACTGCATGACTCACATGTCAAGGGGGGAAAAAGGTCAGGGGAGGGTGTAAACCACATGACCAGCAATAAAGGCCATCCTGGGGGTGAGGTCCTGAGGCAGAATAGTAAGAAGCTAGGAAAATTCCTTGGCAAGTGGCATAGGGAAACTGAGACAGACAGCTGAGCACAATGGCCGAGCAATTTACAGCCAGATTCGGAGCCTCACCTCCCTAGAGAGAACAAATAGGCCTCAGTTGTATTTCAGCTCCAAGCTCAGAAAAGCAGCAGAACCAACTGCAGTGACTAAAGACCCCCTGCCCTGCCACTAACCAATCAGTGGAGACTATGACCCTGAAAGGGCACGAAGAGAACTGATGAATATTCTACTGAAACCCTCTCATGAGAACTCCTCTAAGGTTCCCACCTGCAAAAAAGAAAGGCCTCAAGACAAAGTACCCAGCATTTGGGCTCTCCCTCTGGGGAGCAGCCTGCACCATTTCCTTTCTCTTCTTCCCTCTCTTCTCCCCCAAAAGACACCATCTCCTAAATTCTAAGGGTCCCCAAGAGCTTTGCAACCAGGGGAGAAAATGGGTTGAACTTATCCCCAAGGCCCCTTTTCTCCAGCTTCCCAGTGAGCTGAGGCAGCCCAGCCTAGGATCTCAGGGCTAAGTCCCCTCTGTCAGGTAACACTCCCACCCTACAATTGTCTGTGGCTAGGCACCTGGGGCTTTCTGCCACGCCTACCTTGCTGTACCTGACCTATTGTTCCTACTCTGCTCTTGCCTGTGTAACTGCCTACGCTATCAAAGGGAATCAAACTTTTGTCACACTGAAGCTGCTTTTTAGGGATATTGACTTTAGGCTGTTTTTTAAGAAACAGGACTCAGCAAGAACTTTGACCCTCTTCCCTTTCCTGCCCAAGAGCTTCAGAGAGAAAAACCTGCTTCAGGAAAGAAATCTTACATTGTTCACTTTAGTCTATTTGAATTAAGAAGGCTTCAGGCAGAGGCCTATTAGCTAGATACCCACTGTGTCCCACCATTTGAGTTGCCTAGCAAAAATTTGCCTACCAAGTGTGTTCTGCTCTTCCTCGACTGCCTGTAAATCTCACTTCTGAAATTCAAGATCTCCTCCACCTGCTTTTCTCCTTTGTCCAAGAATGTCTTATATACCCCATGTTCCCTCACTGTCCTTGGAATTTCATGCCCATGTGAATCTCTCATGTGCATCTACTTAACACTTGATTTTCTCTTATTAATCTGTCTGTTAATTTGATTATTATCTCAGAAGAACTTAGAAGGTTGGAGGAAAATATTCATCTCTTTTTTTTTTCAGCCAGGACAGTTGGTTAAAACACACACTGCTGGGCCCCACCCCCAGAGTTCTTGATACAGTCGGTCGGGGGTGGAGATGGGCATTTGCTTTTCTAACAAGTTTCCAGGTGATGCCAATGCTGCTTTTCCTGGGATCACACTTTGAAAACCTCAGCTGTGGGCTGGAAAAAAAATTAGAAAATTCTAGGTAAGCCCCAGGAGGTGACTATCTAGGTTGACTCGAAATCCACAGAAAACATTTGTGGGTAGGGGACAGAAAAGTAAGAACTCTCCTCTGGAGATGCTCCACACCTGGAGGCAGAGCCTGGTAAAACAAGGACGTTCAGCAGTCCCAGGCTGGCGCCACTGCAGGCGACAATCTAAGCAGCTCAGCCTGGCCTCGCTTTCAAACACACTGAATGAGACTGACTGATTGGCAAGAGAAGAGCTAGAAAAATGTGGAGGGGTGCTGCACTCCAGAAATAGTAGGAATGAGCATAACATAAGACTTTTATTTCTAGTAGGTCCTATATTTTGCCATTTTATTATTGTCCTTGTAGTGGCTAAAACAAAAATTCTCTTAAGAGTATATGAGTGTTTGTGTGTATGTATGTACATGTGTTGTTGAAAGACAGTGGTATGGAAAATATTCTCATAATTCTGCAATCTTGATGGCAGGAAAATTTGTTTTTTAATGATGAGAGGTTGTAACGGGGTGCAAAGTAGGGGGGCACCCAAAAATATTCCCCATGGACCATGGTTGGGGATGAGGAAAGGGGATGGTACAGAGGTTAAGATACTATTCATAACAATGGCAAGTTGATAGCAAGTGGATAGCTGTTCTACGGCCCTGGGCAAAAGGTTTACATGACTTTCAGATTGTATAGTGACACGTGATGGAGCCAGGGGAAACATACAGC
>PVKU01017283.1:0-11965 GCA_004027475.1 Anoura caudifer | reverse complement strand
GCAGTTCTGGAACCTTCTTATTCCAATGCCCTTCACGGTCATTTGCCCTTCCCTCCCTTCCCCCCTACACAGCCCTCAGCCCCCACGGGTCTACTCTGGGTCTCCAAACCTCGGGCCATTCCGGGCGTCTCCTGTGCAGACTAATGCGGCTTCTCCCACTTGCCACGTTTTCTAGGTTCACCCATTTTGTGGCTCCTACGTGTCCTCTGTTTCTCTTTATTGCACCGATTTAAAAACGTCTTTCAAAACGCTGCATTTTCCCTAAGTGTGTCTCTGAATTCCTGGAACCGCTGAAATGCTTTTAAAGCTTCGAGTCACTGTGAGTGGGAAGCGCGACACGCACCATTTGGGAAAGAATCTACCCATTAAGAAAATCTCCGCAAAGCTGAGCTGTTGGAAGTGAAGGTGCCTGAAGGAGAAATACAGTCGGGTTGAAGGGACACTAGTTTACGCCACGTTCGGTGACAGGGACCATGGGAGACAGCCGTCAGGAAAATCGACCTGCTCGGCCCCAGTGTGTGCTCCAGGGGCATGTGATGACGTTCACAGAGCACGCCTCTGTGGGCCGACTCTCCCGGTGGGTCCCAGTCTCTGGGGGGTGTCAGAATGGCACCCTCAGGGGAGGGATGCCCTTCGCAGGCAGACGGGCCCTGGGAGGGAGGGGCCGTGAGCCAGGGAGAGCACTCGATGGGGCCTCCGGCTCCCCCTGGCCAGCCTGCGCCTCCACTCCCCGTCTCACTTGTCCCCCACCCCGAAAAACGAGATGCCTCCTCGTTGTCCCCTCCCGGTGGGCTCGTGCCTTTTCCAGGCTTCTCTCCACTCGGTCTAAATATAGAAACCGGGCGTGGGGGGGACGTCTGGGGCCGTCAGAAGGGCTGGTGTGCGGTTCGCCCTGGCTCCTGAGTTCTGGACTAGCAGCTCCCGTGGCGCTCCGACCCTCGCATTCCTCAGAACAAAGTGTGGAACTTCCCGGCTTGTTCTGATGATTAATTAGCACGTCCCATTCCTGGTCGAGGGCCTGGCTCGCGGCGGACGCTTCACAGCGCCGCCGGGCAGGAGCCCCCAGGCCTCCTTCCTTTGAGAGGAAGGCAGTTGGAGCAAAGGAGAGTTTTAAATAACGTACCTGCAACTTCTGCAGGACATTTTAAGCACATATGGTTTCTGTCTCATCGGACGGAACATAAATCGTCCTGAATCCGCTCCCTGGCGGGAAGCTGCTGCTGTAAACGCGGCCCCTGCCTTCCACCCTTGGTGCCAGCGGCTCCGTGGGCTCAGGGCCTTGCGGCCGCTCTCCGAAACCTGCCGCGCTGGCCCTGCCGGGCCCCCGCCTGGGCACTTGCTCACTCTGAGTCGGACGTGCAGCGGCGAAGTTGCTTGGCAATCGGCGAATGGGCATTTTTCTTACTTCGTAAAAGCCGACCTGTGCCTCAGAGGCTGGGGGTCTCTGCACACCAGGGCTCCCGGCGGGGCTCATGGCCGCAGCCGTGTGGAGGCCATCGGCCCTTGGGTGTTTGCGCCGCCCACAGAACCTCCACTCCCAGACTCCAGATGCGGCCCCGGGCGTCACGCTCATGGCCGCCGTCCCGGACACAGGTGGCTTGGATTCGGTGTCCCCGTGTACGTTGGGTTGAGTGTCCCGCCCGCCGATCCTCACCAGCACCGTGTCATCTTCGGTGACGAGTCTGTTCGAATCTCATGACCGTTTTCTAATTGGTTGTTTGCTTTCTTATTTTTGAATTTGGGGAGACTTACGTATGAAGGACACTTTTTTCTCTTGGTGGGTGTGTTGGAACTTGTGTCCGTTGATAGAATTAAGGGCTGAGAGGCGCTCTGCCTGTGCCCCCCACCCCCCCAGGGAGAGACCCAGCCCCGGTATGTCCCCAGACCAGGGGGCCCTGCTGCGGCCACAAGTGAGTGAGACAAGCAGGAGCCCGAGGAAGTCCGCCCCGTCCGTCCCCTCGCCATGATCAGACTGCCATCCCCCTGGGCCGGAGAGAAGGAGGGGAGAGGGAACTAGGGGCCTGGGTGGCCCTGGAGGAGATCTGGGGACACGCCCCAGGCAGCTTTTAGGGGCAGCGCCTGACAGAGTGATGGGGGCGGAGACCAGCATCATTTTCTGCCGGGGTCCAGTCTCGGCAGGTCTCAGGGTCCCCGAAGGATGAACGGCTCAGCGAACGAAGAAACGGAGTCACTCGGTGCAGCGCCAGAGAGCAGCCAGACCACTTGGATCTGACTGGCTCTCTGGTTGAACTTTTTCTTTATTTTTATAGGGAATTGGTTACATAAAATCAGGGGGAACAGGTGCACGGCGTGATCAAAGGTGGAAAAAATCAATACAGAAATAACCGGGAAAAGTACAGGACGTTTCAGGCGTTAATCACGCTAAACAAAAGGTTACTCTGACCAAGAGGGTCATCAGTCAGACAGCCAAGGAAGCTATTCGGGTGCAAACTTTCAGGTGTCCATGGTAACTAGATGTTTATTAAAGTTCTGCGGATTGGTCTAAGTTAAAAGGGCGTAAGGGGTGATTCATAGGTTATATAAAAATCAGCTATTATTCTCTGAGGTTAGACTGTCTAAGTTAAATGATTGGTTTCTACCTACATCTTGGGGGGTGATTCTTTGTACTTTTTCTGTGTACCAAGATCATTGTTTTAATTAGAACTCCTTGCTGCTGTACCCACCTGGTCCCATCAATAAACACTCCTGTCCAGGGGAGGGGAGGGGCAGAGACTCTAATAAATCTTGAGCCTTTGAGGGGTGACTCCCAGCAACAGCTTCCTCCAGCGTCCGGCCGCTGGTCCGCCCGTCGTTCAATTCTGCCCCTGACTTTCCAGGCGGGGGAGGCAGGCGGCATCAGGGTTGCTAAGGACTCCTGCTGTGTGGTCAGCAAGTCGCTCCCAGCAAAACCATAGGAACCGTGCAGTCTTTTAGTAACAAAACACCAGCATTCAAAAATCCCACCACCAGCTCGTAGCACAGACAGGCACGCGGGAGAGATGGACAGGAAATGCAGCCGCGGTCTCGTCTGCCGTGCGGACGCATCCCGTCCGCCCCGACTGTGTGCTGTGTCAGGGGTCGGCGGCTGGTCGGCTCCCGACAATTTTCGGACTCTCTTCACCAGGAGCCGGACGTGGGGGGTGCTCTCTGGTCCCTGGCCATGTCCCCGAGGCTGTGGGTGGCTCCTCCCACAGAGCCCAGCTGCCTGTACAAACGTGTCGTCCTGAGGGGGACGGGCAGGCGCGCTGGGCCCAGAGCCCCAAGGCCTGGTTCTAACCTCTGCTCCCGCCTGCAAAGGAAGCAGTTCCCAGCTGGTGCTGCCTGCTGGTCGGGGGGCTTTCGGGGTCTCCCCCGCCTGCGGTGGTTCCCCATGAGGTATGCTCCGAGTTTCCACACCCTGGGGTTTGTCTGCAGCCCCTCACTTCTCCGAATCCGTCCTCGAGCCAGAGAGGAGCCGCCTAGGGGCTCAGAGTTGCGGGGGCTGAGGGAGCGGATGGCCCAGACGGCGGCCAGGGGCCAGGACAGGCCACTTTCCACCCTGAGTTCACCGCCTCCCAGGGCCCCCGCAGGGTCCCTGTGGGCCCAGCTGCCCGCCTGCCTCTGGGATTGGACTGGGACCATCTTTGCAGAGGCCGCCCCGCCCTTCTCGGATTCCCCGGCCCTGCCAGACTCCGGCTGACTTCGGATAGAAGGCCCTGTTTCTGTTGCTGTGAACTGACCACCAACCAGTGCGTCTCTCACACTCGTCCCCCAAACCCCACCCAGCTGGTCACAGCTCGGTCTGGGTCAGACCTCCCTACGCCGCCCCTTGACCTGTCTTGAGCAGCCTCTGGGCACCAGACCCTCCTCGGCCCGGCTCCTGCACCGCGCCCCCTCCAGGACTCAGCCCGGGCAGGGCAGGTGCGGGTGCCCCACAGGGGAACAGCTCAGAAGGCAGGTCCTGGGCATCGAGGTACAGCAGAGAGGGGGCTCGCCCCACGCCTCATGGAAGCTGTGGTGGAAGAAAGGGTTTCATGAAAGGCTTTTCACTGAGCTCGGAAAAATTCCCGCGTTCGCCAAGGGAAACAGAAATGGCTGCTTCTTGCCAAGAGTGTCCATATGTCTTCAGACGCACTAACAAAGCAAAGGCACAGAAACATTAATTTGCTAAAAGTGGAGCGAAACCACATTCTTCTCCTGGAAAAGCTCAAGAGTCAGGCAGGGGGATTGGACGTGTCACTTTGGATCACGCGGAGGAAAAGCTGCCTTCGGGACCGAGCCAGTGCCGGGGGCCTGGGGCTGGGGCTGGGGGTGGGGCGGGCGCCTGGGGCCAGGCCCGCCCCATGGTGTCCTCCAGGGAGCCGAGCTCTCCACAAGACTGACCCTCGCCACAGCGAGGGTCATTGATGGTGGTAGCACCTTTACCGTGGCAAGGAGCGTGCAGAGCGAACACGACTTCAGCAGAAATGAAGCATGCTTTCCGTTTGCCGAGAGCAAAGAGCACACTTGTCCCTGCAGACGCCCCCCCCACCCCCGGGCCTGCAGTCCCCCTTCCTCCGGACAGACGGACAGAGGAGACAAGGGACAAGACAGCCGCCTGCCCGCTCCACTTGCCGCAGAGCTAGCGTGTCAGCGCCCCCCGGTGGGGCCCTTTGGAAAGCGCATCAGCGCATGTGTTTCTGAGTTCAGCCCCTCCCCTACAGCAGGACAGACTTCCCCCGTGAACTCACAGCAGCGTGGCTGCTGGTGGAAAATCTGCATTTTGCAGGCATTTCCGGGTGCCTGTGCTTGGTGGGGCGGCTGCGCTCCGAGCGTCCTGGGTACCCAGCTGTCGCTTGGTCAGATCCAGTGAGGACACGCTTAGCGGGTGCCCTCCCCGTGGCCGGGTCGCACCTCATGTGATTTATAGAAAACGCTTACCGGGAGAAAAGCATGTGATCGCTCATTCAACTCACCGGATGGAAGTCCTACTATGTGCCAAGTCTCATCCCCAAGGTGGCAGGCCCCACTGCGCACCCACCAAGTGCTCTCCCAGTCCACCGTCCCGTCACCAGGGTGACCACCCGACTCTTCTCAAAGAACTGCGTGACCACCACAGGCTGCGGGGACCTGAGGGACCTGCGTGCGAGGCAGGTGGAGAGACCGGGGCCTGAGAGGAGACGCCCCTCGGACAGGTCGCCGGGAACCAGCGAGCGTGGCCGCTGTCATCCCACGGGTGTGCTGTGCTGGGCTGGTGTTGAGCTGGTCGTCAGGGGTCTGGACGGAGCACCCTCTGGCGGCCTGGTCGGGCGGAAGTCGATACAGTGACCGAGGCCCCTGGACTGTGCTGCCCAGCAGGAGTGACCCCCCGCCCCCACGTGACCTGTGCGGGGGGCCACAGCTCGGTCTCTCGAGTCTTGGCTCTCGGCCTGTTCACACGGGCACAGCAGGGAACACGCTCACTCTCCGCAGCCAGAACACGGATCGCCCAGGAATAGCTTCCCGACACGCTTCCCCTTCTCCTGGCCCTCCCCTCCCCCCGTTCCCTTCCCTGCTCTTCCGCGGAACCTTGTCCACCAGGTACACTGGTCTGCCCACCTCCTCGTGGGCCAAGCTCCAGTTCGAAGAGTCTTGCTGCCCGGGGAGGACTCTCGCTCCAGTCCCAGGACAGGGGCGTGCAAACAGTGGTGGCACAGGGCGGAGCCGGGAAACCCCAACACCGTGAGCAGTGACACAGGGGAGGGGACAGGCACACACGAACGTGAGTCTCCAGTGAGGGGCAGTTAGCGTGAAGCTCAGGGGGAGCCGGAGAGGCGGGAAGTGGATGCGTGTGGAGAGGCGGCCCCCGAGTGTCCTGGGTGTGGGCAGCTCTGTGTCCGAAGCCGTGTAGTGGGCTCTTAGTTCATTTACAAATGGGTGTATACCTATCACATAGGTGTGAAAACACCACGCGAAAATACTAAACTCATGAGTAATGTAAATGTCGGGGATCTGATATTTTAAATACGATCTTCGGAACTATACCAAACAACGGGGTTCAAACGGGCGACGTCAGAGAATGTCTAAGAGTGGGACCAGTGTGGTTACGTCATCACATACGCACCCATAAGGGCCTACAAATCGTTCTGATAAAAATTAGTTAAATGGGAAACATCGATGACACGTTACCTGAACAGTGTATGTAACTGTATGTGAAGAGCGATACGCTAGTGCGTGTTTATTTTGTATTTATTTAGTTGTCTTATGTTCCCCGAGTGTTGTTGGGGATGATACCGGTGTGAGGCCCCAACGGCGATTTTGATTTTCTTCCGTGAGGTTTTCAGATTCTGAAAGGAGCGTAAATTCCTGTGTAGGTCGGGGTGGCGTGTGAGTCACCTCAGAAGACTCAGACTCAGGACGACATCTGACTTGCGGCGTCTGACCACAGACAGGCCTTCGAAGGGTGGACGCCGCCCGGTGGCCGCAGCTCCTGGTCTGCCCCTGGCCGAGATGGTCCGCCCACGGCCCATGAGGATGCCGAGTCAGCCCAGTCCTCTCGTTTCTGGGAAGCCACGTCCGTGGACCTGGACTCCCAGACTCGCCCTCCACGTTTGGGGGACCTGCTCCCTGGCAGCAGGTCCTCGGTGCCCCCTCCCTTGCTTCCCGCTTCCCTCACTCGGTCCAGCTCCTCGCCGGCCCCGTCCAGCGCTGGCCCTCGGCAGCGGGCGTTGTTTTTCCTCGGGCTGCGTTCAGCGTTTCCCTTCATTTTTTCACTTTTCCCAGTTTGTGGCATTTATTTGTACCTGGGTGTGGGCTTCGCTGTGTGTGTCCCGTGGCCCGCGTGGGTTGGCCGGGCGTCTTGTGTGCATAGGTGGTTTTCATCCCCGGCCGGGAGGTTCTCCCGGCTCCGGCTTGAACGGGCCTTTGTTCTGCCTCTTTCTCCTCTTCTTCCGATGTGGTGACGGCCACGCTGACGACGCCACAGCCAGCTGCCACCAACCGTCCTTCCCGAGCGTGGCCTCGGACGGCTCCCGTGGGGACCTCCTTCCCCGTCCACTCGCTGTCCTGGGCCTCCCTCCGTTTCTGTCGTCCGGCCTGCCCCGCTGTCCAGGTTTTCATTCAGATGTTGTGACTTTGTGACTTAGAATTGCCGCTTGGTTCCTTTTTCTAAGGTGCTTTCCTGCGCTCCCGCCCTCACCTGCTCCCTCATTCTTCATTCTTTCCTCCTTCCCCTGCAAATCCTGGGCTTCATTTCCATGGAATAGTTAGTTGTTTCTAAAGTCCTGCTTGCCAGCTGCCGCTCTGGGCCCAGGAAACCACCGCGCTGATTTTATTTTTGGTTCGTAAGCCTCATGTGACCGTGTGTGCCTCGTGATGTTCGGTGACATCTGAAACTTGTCTGCGGGAAGGCGTTGGGATACGAAACGCCCTCATGTTTTAATTTGGCTGATCCGTTTGTTTCCAGAGAAGGGGAGCGCTTGTCTGCCTGCCGGACAAAGGGAGGAAGCGACCGCAGCTGACCGGAAGTCCGGTCCCACGAGGACGGTCTGCTGCTTTGACAGGAGTGAGGCCCCCGCCATGGGCGCCGGGTGCGTCCCCGTGCAGGGCGCAGCCGGCCTCTGCCACGCAGGTGACCGCCCCAGGAGGAGGTGGGGTTCCTCGGCGACCGGAGCGTCCGCCCCGGGCTCCGTGGGAATGATCGACGCTGGACTCACTCTGTTTTGAAGCCCACACTTCACGGCCTTTTCTTTTCTGCCGAGCTGGGGTTGGGCCAGGGGTAGTTTTCAGGATAAACAAATTATTGTTGCAGTTGGTGCCCTGCCAGACTCTAATCCGTCCCACTATCTGCACCATTGCTAATAGTCTGGCTGAACTCACCTTGACCTTGGACAGTCTGATATGCTTTGAGGGGCTTCTCCCTCCTGCTCCGTCACTGTGGGACCTGGGCTGGGTCCCAAGGAGCTTCCAGGGCTCCCCGGCCACCTACGCAGGACCCCTTTGTTCTAAATCAGTCCAGGAGCCCACCCCCCCGCCCCATACCCACCGCTCGTGAGCATTGTCACAGATGAGGGGAGCTTTGTGCACACCCGGGTGTGGTGTTCTCCGTCCTCCCACTGCCAAGCATTAGCAACATACAGTATTTTAAAATATCAACGAGGAATGTAAGAATGTACCCTAACATTGAATAGTTTATGTTATAAAATTGACCTTTTGCGGAGATGGCCAGTAATTCCAACCATCTGGTTTGTGTTTCGTACCCTGGATCCGGAGCAAGGAGGAATGCGCTGGGAGTCTCGTGGTCTGCTCAGCCTACGAGTGCTGGACGCCGTGGGGCTGGCGGTGACGGCGCAGCGGGCGCCGTGGCAGTTCAAGGAGACACTGAACAGCCATGGGCGACGGCGAGGGCCTCAAAACAGCTGTGGCCAGGGACCCGCTGCCTTGTCCCCAAGGTGATGAGGTCTGGGCTGGTCCCACTGCGAGTGGCCAGAAAGCTGCCCCCTGTCTGAGTTCACAGACGGCACCCTCGCTCCCCACGGCCTTGGCCGACCTCTCCGCAGACACCCCGTGCGAGGGCATGGGTGGGCCCACGCACACCAGTCTGCACCTCACGCCCCCACAGGCGTCTCTCTGCAAACCGGTGTTCTGTGCGCTGGGGTTCACTCGCCCCTCGAGACGCCACGTCCACAAAAACAGCATGTGGGGGCCTGGCGAGGGGCCACCTCGGCAACAAACAGGACGGCACTGCTGTCCACAGCAGCCTCCTCTCCGCACGGTGAACCCACGCGGGTCTGGGGGAGCATGCGGGGCTCCCCTCCCGGAATATACCTGGCCATGAGTACCTGTGGGTTTGGTGTGGTGTCTGTGTGTGTGTGTGTGTGTGGCTCTGATGAGCTGGTCACTTCCCTTCCAGAAAGTGGCCTCAGGGGCTCGTCCAGCCGTCACTCGGTCAGAATCTGGGGGGGGAGCAGTGGTGTTGGAATGAGGGAGTCACCGCAATTTGTAAGCTGCCTAGTGCGACCCAAAGGTTTCAGAAGGCACAGCCCGTAACTCTTTAAACTAAAGCTTGCTGCGAAGAATTTCGGCGGAAGCTTAGTGTTTACACAACGTTTAGAAAGAAGGGGATGTGCAAATGCATCTTTGATCTCGTCTTTGGCATTTCTGAGGAAGCTGATGGACACGCAGCACGGCCGGGATGGAAGTTCGCAGATGCTGTCTGATTTCAAAACCTCCTTCTTTTATCGCCATTCCGTTGCCGTCGTCCCCCATTTTCCCCGCGGGTGCTCCCCCCTGCCCGGCCCGACCCCCACTCCCAAAAGCAATGCCCTCTCCGTTGGCCTTGACCGTGGGCCCTCCGTACCTGTTCCTTGACTTGACCCTTTCCCTTCTATCCCCCATGGGCCCCCTCCCCCTCCGTCCCGGGACGTTCTCCCTCTTTCTTCCACACACACACACCCCCCCTCTGAGTTAAACGGGAAAACCCTTTTCCAGTTAGCAAGCCAGGCAAAGAAACAAACATCTACAAGACAGTCAGAGACAGTCCCAAACGTCCACCCCGGACAAGGGCCGCCTGCTGAAGCCGGGAGTGTTTGCAAAGTGCACCGAAAACCGCTGACCCTCACAACACGCTCTTTTCAAGACACGGCTCCGGAAGGACTCACGTTCCGAGGAGGGGGGTCGAACCTGCCTCCCCGGAGTCTCATCCCCCCCCCCCCAAGAGACTGGAACCCACACCGAGAAGCAAGCCGAGGCTGCTGTCCGCAAGGGCATGGTGTGCACTGGTCTCCGTTTCGCTTCCGGGCCCCTCTGGCTTCCTCTCCGCTCGGACCTTCGCGTTGTGCTGTTTTTTGGACGCCACCTCACGTGGCTGCGCCTTGTTGTCATGATACGCTGTTGGCGGGCAATCGGGGCTTCGTTCTGTTCCCGCATCGAGCTCCCCGTGACTGAGACGGCTTTTCCAACACGCCACACGGGTTTCGGCGTCCGTCTGACCCGACCGTTTGGAAGAGAGGTTTTGTGATGAGTCAGCTTGACCTGTAATCTTTCTTAGACAATGATCCTGGGAGAAAAAAAATAAGAAAATTTATTTCCCTATGTGCCGGGAAGTAGAACAAGGGAGTGATTTATATTCGGTGAAAAAATTCTTTTAAAGGCTTTTTCCATGCTGGCTGACTGGGGAGGAGTACGGGGCTTTCCGAGCCTGTTTTCTGGAGCTTATGTCAGACCAAAGGGTGGCTGGGACACTGGGCATCAGGGACAAGGAGAATTTCGGAGTTTGGGGACAAGAATACTGAAGGAAGTTAAAAGGCAAAGAGTCCCGGCGCTCGTAAGGCGATATACTTAGTCCAAGTAGAATCATTAGAATTTTTAATGGCATATCATTAGAAAGTGCTCATCTCTCAGCGCGCAGGTGTGGGCTATTCCGTGCGGAAGCATCCGGCTGCGGCAACCTTCTGGGTGGGTCCGCGCTCGGGCCTCCGCCTTCCACCCTGAAACGCCGCTGTGGGGGGAGCGTGGCAGGAACCGAACAGGGCGAGGGCAGAGGCAAGAGCTGACGGCAGACAGAGGAGGCAGAAAGCGAACGAGCAGCAGGCAGCTCCTGTGAACGACCTCGGGGGGCCACTCGGAACGGAGGAGCGAGGGCAGCGGTCCAAGTCCGGGGCGAGGGCTGCGGGTTTGGGAGCCCCGGTCAGGAGCGGCCTTTCTCGCCGCTGCCACTTGCTCCGGAGAATCACGAGAACTTCACCAAAGGCAGGAAGGGGAACTGGCGGGGAAGTGGTGTCAGGCAGGCTCCCGAGCCGGGCGATTAGCAGTGTCCCCCTCACCGGGAGGATGTGCCCGCACGCGCCGAATCGTTGTGTCTCAGGTGCTCCGGCACCCGGCCGGCATCGCGTGCACTGAGTACAGAAGGGAGTTGGGACTTCCTGCAGCGCAACGCTCAGCTTGCGGCGTGCGTGGCTCACCCACACGTGAACACAGGCAGTCAGGCGTGCCCCGGCTCCGCAAACCTCCTTCCACCGCCTGGATCCTGCGGGAACCTGCCTGGCCTTGCGTGGCTGCAGGACAAGAACCGTTGACGCGACGTGTCATTTTGGCAGACCAGGGTGCGGGATCCACAGAGCCGGGAGTTGACAGAGACCAGGCTGACACGGGCGACCCGCCTGCAGCCCGCCGGGTAGTCCAGAGCCTCACGGCCAAACCCTGAGGCCGTGGAGATGGAGGCGAAGTCAGGAAGGACACAAAGCACCCAACTGGGAGGACTCGGCGATGTGTGGGCTGTGGAGAGAAGGGGCCGTCAGCGATTCAC
This sequence comes from Anoura caudifer, assembly GCA_004027475.1. Classification (NCBI taxonomy): domain Eukaryota; kingdom Metazoa; phylum Chordata; class Mammalia; order Chiroptera; family Phyllostomidae; genus Anoura; species Anoura caudifer. Next base: position 723 of record PVKU01017283.1, on the reverse strand, counting down.
GGTCTGCGGCCGGTAGGGACGGAGATGGATTCTGCTGGGACCCAGCAGTCGATCTGCGCGCCGCCGAGCTCAGCCCAGGACACAGTGAGTGTGAGATGCCTCGGGGGCGTCTGAATGGTGAGCTGCTGTTACTGATCGCGTGGTAGGTGCTTTCCCCAGACATTTACACCCATTCAGTCTTCACACAAACCCTCAGAGACGGGCAGGGCCATTCACTCGGCTTTGTCATGAGCAATGGGGAATGTCGCGGTGCCTCCAAAATTCTGGGAGAGGGTTACGGTCGGGATACGGGTGCAGGGGCTCGGGACGCAGGTCACGGCTGAGACCGTGGTGACAGGCGCCGCGCAGCGCGGTGAGGGCGCAGAGAGAAGCCCGTGGGCTGAGTCTGGGGCCCCAGGCGTAACGACCTTCAACACAGACGTCCCGCAACCGCCGGTGGGAACACGTGGGCCTCGGCAGCCGGAGGGCTGGGGCTGGAATCAAGGGGGCAGGAGAACAAAGAGGCCCGGAATTGGAGTCTCCGCCTCCTCACACGCAGGCAACTTGAACCGGAAAAGGGGAATTCTTCAACTTTATTTGTGTTGTTGACAATATTTCAGGCACCCGCTTTGCCTCCCTTCCCCCCTCCACCCGGCTCCCGCCCCCCCATTCCCTCCGGCCGCCCCCCCCCCCCACTGCTGTCCGTGTCCCTGGGTCCTGCACACGAGCTCTCTTGCTCACTCG
>PVKU01017282.1:0-11960 GCA_004027475.1 Anoura caudifer | reverse complement strand
CTCTAGGGACCCCAGGCACAGATCCCATCAGTGAAGCGGAGTAGCAGGGTCTGAGGATATCATCACCAGTGTGTACACTTTCACTGGGTCTCTGTGTTTTCGGGGGACCGACTCCCACCTCTTTCCACCGGTTGTAGAGTTTCTGAGTCTGAAGAGTCTTTGCCATAGTTTGGCCAGAAAACAGACCTAAGGGAGGGTGGTGAACTGGCTGCAAAGTGTGAGGGTGAGATTTAGGAGTCGCTCCTTATATAGCCAGGCTGGTTTTTAACCGTACTTGACAAACCCACCCTCCAAGGTGCCTAATGTCTCCAATCCCTCAATTTGTGTTCAGGTTTGCAGCACAAATCAATATGCTTCTTGTTAGCATTTCCCTATGCAGACACATAGCTCTCAGCTATTTTTTCCTTTGCTAAGTCAATGGCCATTTATCCATCCTGTTTACATCTTCCCAACTTGGTCGACATTTCCCTCCACTGTATACTTGTACCCTGTTCTTCCTTGTCCTAAGGAGTCTGTACCATTCATGTTTCTTTATACTTACGGGTTTGGGAGAGGAAGTACAGGTAAAGGATACACCTAACCTACCTTTGTGAACTAGAAGCTCCAAGATTGGAGAACATTTCATTTGTGATGGGAAGCCTCAGTCAGTGGAGAACACAGGAGATAAGGGGCCTAATCAACAGGATGAGGCCTTTTTGGAAGAAAGAGGGAACAGAATCTAGGGATGATATGATAAACCGTCATCAAGAGAAGGGCCGGCTCTGCCATGTGAGCAGGAGAAAGGCAGAAAGCACTGGGGGCACAGAGCGGTGAACACGCGGCTGTGGAGTTGGGACTCGAAGCCATCCCCTCCCCCATGGCCTGCTGTGTGTTGTGAGCGTGCCTCCTCTCACCCCCTGGGCCCGCCCACCCACGTCATTCCACAAGCAGTTCCTATGGACGACCACAATTCCGCTCCCAGAGAACCCTCCACTTTGCGTGTCTTACACAGAATGCAGAACATGAAATGAAAAACACGTTTCTTACAGGCACTGCCCACAAAGCCCTACATGTACAAAAACAGGTAGCATTTGGCCTTTGCCTTTAAAATATTTAAAACTAGTGAAATGTAATGCCTTTCCTTTATTTTTTTGTTGACACTATTACAGATGCCTCTATTATCACTCCTTTCCCCACCCCCCTGCCTTGCCCCCTGGCCATCCCCACACTGATGTCTGTGTCTGTGGGTCACGGATATATATGTCCTTGGTCTCATCCCCTCACCTTCTTTCGTCCAGTCTCCCCTCCCCGCTCCCCTCGCACGGCTATCAGTCTGTTCCACGCACCCATGCCACTGTCACTAGTTTGTTCGTAAGCTTTGTTCACTAATTCTACACATGACATAAAAAGCCTATTTTAACATAACGTGCTAAATTTTTCTGGCAGAGGAATTTAGAGGGTGCCATAGAAATAGAGGAGGACCCCCAATCAGCCTGGGAGTTGGGCAAGATCCCTGGAGAAAGAGGGGTCTCCGCGAAGTGTTAGATATTTCCAAGTTAGCCAGGCACCGGTGGGAGGGGCAGACATTCCAGAAATAGGTGACAGAACAGCTGGAGTGTGGTGGTGACAAGCAGCTAGCTGCATGCGGTGAACTGCCAGGCTGATGACACAAGTGGGAGGGTAGGGGCGTGGTCTTAAAGGAGGCTGCAAAGAGCAAGGTCTAGTTCGTAGAGCCCTTGGGTGCTGCTTTAAGGAATTCAAGGAGACTGACATGGTCTGATCGGGGTCGTAGAATCCCCACCTGAGCCTCACGGACTGCAGAGAGGGCAAGGCAGATTGGCAGGCCGGCAGGTGGCGGGAGGGCTTGCAGCAGGCGGGCGAGGGCAGGAATCGAGAAGAACAAAGGGCAGCAAGTGCACCCAGAGATGAGGCTGGAATCATTACGGCACCAGTAACCACCCATGCGTTACAGCATTCAACCTCATTCCTGCACGGCAGAACCACCCTCCGCTGTGCGGTCACTCCGCGTGTCAGGGACGACCGTTCCCCATGCAGCCCGGCTTGGTGCTGGCCTCAGAAGCTGTAGTCCTTCCCCATTCCTCACTCCCTGTCTTTAGGTAACTTCCAGTTTTCCCTACTGTTTTTTCTTTGCTAGTTCTTTTTAGGGTAATTGAAATGACAGGGAAATGTGCTCAGTGGATCTTCTTGCTTTAGATCTGTATGTCCCACAGCCCGCCCACCCACTGTTGCACTATTTTTTTGGACAAGGACACACACACAGAGAACACGGACACACACACAACATACCTCCCTTTCTTCCCTCACTTTTCTACCATATTCTCCATCCCCCCTGACTCTCATCCTTCATTTGCTGAGCCAAGAATCCCAGAGAGTTTTGAGGAGACTCAGAAATTCAAGACATGTCAAAGATTTTATGAACTGTATGTATTCAGTCAACTTAATTTTTTGCATGCCTACTGTGCGACATCGAAAGAGAACACCCCTGGCCCTCCAGCTTTGGAAGAGCTGGGAGAGTCAGGTGGCCTCTTGTTACACGTCGACTGCTTCAGTCATTTGGAGGCAACAGCTTCAAGGCTCTTCATTGGTGGCAGCGAGGTCACTAAGTGAGGTGTTGTTTTATTTTGCCAATGAACAGTACGATGATTTCTCAGGGTTACTCTAGGAGCAACTGACAACAAACTCTCATTTAACCGCGCTGCCTTCATATACGTAAACTTCCCTGGTGCCTGAAGGCCAAGAGCTCTTAAGCCAAGTCTAATGGAAAACTTGCTACCTCTTCTAGGAGCAGATGCAGATCCAAGAATTGTCTTCCTCCAGTGGGACAAGACCTGTCACAAAAAGCTTGGATTTATAGGTGCTCTTCTGCAGCAGAAATCGTTTCACCTTTTGTGGTAACCTTTACAGAATCATAAAATCAATCAGTTTTATTTGACACCCAAATCAGAGCTCTGCCCTAAATAGATTGCTAGCACTTTTCGTGGGGAATGAAGCAGAAGAGAGGAATGTCCCCAGAGCTTGGGGGGAGAGGACTTGGGACAGGAGCAGGACTATTTTGAGTCCATGCAGTTGACTGTGTGTCGGGCAGTGCCCTGCGCACTCTGCTCCTGGGGTCACTGTCTGTGATCCTGGAGGTCACAAAGATAAGCTTTCCGGCCTCATCCTGGAGCAGACCCATGAAAGGGGAGAGGGAGGCTGATGCTGAGCTGCAGACAGGTTGAGTCTCCTTCCTCTTCTGCTTGGTTTGGTGGCCGCAGGAATCTGTGTGAATTGTGTGGAGGGAAAAGGGGGGGCCTTTCTAGACATATTCTCTGTAGACAGATGGCCTATATTTGGCTTCGTGAGTTTCAGACTCTAAATGATTCATATGGTGATGACTTCAAGAGAGGGGTGTGAAGTATGCAAATTGCGCGTGTGTGGTGCGTGTGGTGTAGTGTACTGTTGGTACACATGAATAAATTTAGGTAATTTCAAAGGGAATGTTGCAGTTCTAGTGGCTTTGCAAAATCATCTTTAAGGGTATTGGTTAAGCTGAGAAGGCAACAGAACAGTGGTGATCAGCAAGGCTTCTGTCAAGAGCCTGTCTGGTTTCAAATCCAACTTTTTGGCTTAAAAGCTGTGTGATGTTTTGCAAAACCCATAATGACTCTGTGCTTCAGTTTCCTCATTGTAATAATAGCATCTACCTTATTTGTGACTATTAAATGAGGTAATATATGAGCATTCATGGTGTCTGACTTATGATGGTGCTGTTTGTGTGTTAACTATTGTTATAATTAAGTGGGTATGCTTGAACCGTGAAGAAAACTCTTCCAGCACCTCCACTGCACAATCTTGGGCAAACTACTTACTCATTCGGGGAATAACTATGCCCCATAATTGTTGCTGGGAGTTTTAAATGAGATAACACATGTAAAGCACCTAGCATAATGGCTGGTTCGTAGTCAGTATGCAGTAAATGTGAGTGATAATTCTTAGTGTCATTCACACACATGCACACTCAATATTATCATAAACCTGCACGTAACCCTTAACTGTCCTGTAGCACTTGGACTTCAGGATGAACTCAGGCAAGTAAGGAAATTGACATCCTCATCACAGAATGGTGTCCCTCATGACAGGGGTCAGGGTGACGCTGTGTGTGGTGCTAGAAAAGTAGCCACTATTAAGATTATGAGAACTTCAGCCTTGGAGTGCAATTACTGAGGTGGTTGTTAGGGTGTGGTAGCCATGTAAGGAAAGAATGATCAGATGCTTTTTTATTAGCGATTGAATTTCTTTCCAAGATGTGCTAAATCCAAGCCATCTCTTTGGGATGAGGTCATTAAATTGTATGCACCATATGAGTCCCCTGGTGAATGGCTGCAATGTGGCGGCATCACGGAGAAATAACATCCCGGAACACCGCTCAGGCGACACGCGGTAAATAGGGAAGCTCATTCCTTGTAAGCAAGCACTAGACATAGTCGCACAGGGTGGTCCCGCTCGTACACGGGAGGGAGGCCAGGCTGCAGGAGTGGCGTGAAAGGAAGACTGATGGTCCTGTTATTAGACTTTCTACCTTGACCTTTTCACGTACAAACCATAAACCCCAGGGAAGATGGAGATCTTTAAATGCAAAAGACAATTGCCTGGTCATTTCGCATTCATGAAGCCACTTAGCGACAGAAAAAGCGTTCGAAGTACAGTAAAACATTGGGCATCGGCCAGCTTGAGTTTTCTCAGAATACCATGAGAGCAGAGGAATCTTACTTTTGCAAAATTTCCTAATTTATCTCTGGTTGAGGACATTTGGGGAAACGCCCAAGCACGGGTAGGTAGAATTGAAACCATCATATGGTGTGTGTGTGTGTGTGTGTGTGTGTGTGTGTGTTTATTAAGACTATTTTCTAGAGCAGTATCAGGTCCGCAGCAAAAGTGAAGGGACAGCACAGAGATCTCCCGTATACTCCCTACCCACACACACATACAGCCTCCCCCATTATCAGCATCTTCCACCAGCAGGGTGCATTCGTTACCGTTGAGCCCACATGGATACATCTGTAGCCCCCCAAGTCCATGGTCATGCCGTGTATGCGCTTGGACACACGTGTGATGGCCTGTATCCACTGTAGCAATATCACATGGAGCAGTCTCACTGCCCTGAGAAATCCTCTGTGTTCTACCCTTTCATCTCTGCACCTTCTCCTCCAGCTTCTGACAGCTACCGATCTCTTTTTCACTGTCCCCGTAGTTCTTTCTTTTCCAAACATCCCTGGGCAGGTTTCCGGGTGGCTAGAAGGTTTCAACTCCTTTGGGTAAATACCAAGGAGAGTGATTGCTGGATTGTACGGTAAGAGTGCATTTAGGTTTGTTACCAAACTGTCATCCACAGTGTCTGTACCACTTTTTACTCCCACAAGCCACGTGCGAGAGTCCCTGTTGCTCCAAATTCTCATCAGCACGTGGTTTTGCCAGGGCTCCGGATTTTGGCCATTCTGACAGGTGTGTGGTTGTATTTCACTGTTGCTTTAATGGGCATTTCCCTTATGACACATGATGCGGAGCATCATTTCATGTGCTTGCTTCCCATCTCCGTCTCTTCTTTGGTGAGATGTCAGCTGAAGCCTTTAGCTCACTTTTAAATTGGGCTGCTTGTTTTCTTATGTTTGGGCTTTAAGCATTTTTTGTGCATATTTTGGGTGATAGTCCTTTATCAGAGATGTCTTTTGCAAATATTTTCTCTCTCTCCTTTGCTTGTCTTCTTATTGCCTTGACAGTCTTTCTCAGAGAAGGGTTTTTTATTTTTATTTTTTTAGTATTAATGGAGCCCAACTGTCAATGATTTCTTTCATGGGTTGTGTCTTTGGGATTGTATCTAAAAAGGCATCACCACGCTCAGGTCACCTAGATTTTCTCCTATGTTATTTGCTAGGAGTTTTACCATTTTGCACTTTACATTTGGGTCTGTGATCCATTTTGAGTTAATTTTTGTGAAGGGTATAACGTTTGTGTCTACATTCATTTTGTTTGGTGTGTGTATGTCCAGCTGTCCCAGCATCATTTGCTGAGATGATCTTTGCTCCATTATATGGTCTTCTCTTGATTTTTCAGAGATCAGTTGACTGCATTTATGGGCATCTATTTCTGGGGTCTCTATTCTCTTCCATTAATCTATTTGTATGTATTTTTGCCAATATCTTACTGTCTTATTTACTGATTATGCTAGCACAGTTGTCCCAATTTTCCCCCCTCTGTCCCACTTTACCCAGAACCCCCAACTCCCTCTGGTAATGCCCCTTCCTTTGTTCACGTCTGTGGGTCATGCATATAAGTTCTTTGGCAACTCTATTTCCTGTACTTGCTCTTAACATCTGCCTGCCTGTTCTGCAACTTACTTAACTTTTCTCCCAAGACTCCCTCCTCTGGCCAGCCTCCCAATGTCCGCCATAGCTGTGATTCTGTTTTAGTTCTGCTTGTTTGCTTAGTTTGTTTTTTATTTTTATTTATTTATTTTTTTACAGTTTATTTACCTTTAGAGGGGAAGGGGAGGAGAGAGGGAGAGAAACATCAATGTGTGGTTGCCTCTCATGCGTCCCTTGTCAGGAACTGGCCTGCAACCCAGGCATGTGCCCTGACTGGGAGTCGAACCGCGATCCCTTGGTTCACAGGCCTGCGCTCAATCCACTGAGCTACACCAGCCAGGGCCTTAGTTTGTTTTTTACATTCAGTTGTCGATAGTTACATATTTAATTGCCATTTTAATGTTTTGATCTTCTTTTTCTTAAATAACTCCCTTTAACATGTCATATAGTGATGATGAATTCCTTTAGCTTTACCTTGTCTGGGAAGCAGTTTATCAGCCCCTCCCTTCTAAATGATAGCTTTGCTGGATAGAGTACTGTCTTGGTTATTGTAGCTTCATAGTGAGTTTTGAAGTCATGCAGTGTTAGCCCCCGACTCTGTCCTTCTCCTTCAGCATTACCTTGGTTGTTGGGTTTTCTGCCTCTTCATCCAAACTTTAGAATCAGTTTGTCAATATTCACAAAATAACTTGCTGAGATTTTGATGGGATTTCGTTGAATCTATAGATCAAATTCCAAAGAACTGACATCTTAACAGTACTGAGATAAACTTGAATTATCTCATAATTTACTTAGTTCGTCTTTGATTTTATTTAGTGAGTTTTGTGGTTCTCTTCATATGAGTCTTGCACATGTTTTGTTAGATTTATAGCTAAGTATTTCATTGGGGGGGTGCTAATTTAAATGGTGTTATGTTTTTAGGTTCAAATTTCACTTGTTTGCTACTGGTCCATAGGAAAGTAATTGACCTTTATATATTAACTTTGTTTTTTGCAACCTTGCTATAATCACTCATTAGTTCCAAGAGTTTGTTTTTATCAATTCTTTCAGGTCTTCTACATAGACAATCACGTCACCTGTGAGCAGAGAGAGACTCTTGTCTTCCTTCCCAATCAGTATACCTTTTATTTCTTCTTCTTGGGTTACTGAATCCACCAGAACTCCCTGTACGGTGTTGAACAGGAGTAGTGAGAGGGGCACATTGTTGCCTTGTAACTTATTTTAGTGGGAAAGGTCCTAGTTTCTCATTTTATATATAACGTTAGCTGTAGGTTTCTTTGTAGCTATTCTTTCTCAAGTTGAAAAAGGTTCCTCTGTATTCCTAGTTTGCTGGGAGGATTTAAAAAAAAAATCACGGAAACCATAATTTTTTAAAGCATCTCTGGTTTACCACTGTACCTAATTGTTGCATTACTTTGTGATTGACCACTTGGGATTATTAATGAAAAGAAATAACAGCACCTGAGAAAATTGCCCTCTCTATTTCATTTCAGTGTCCAATAAGAACTGCAGGAACGTGGTTGTCAAGTAAGAATTATCTGACGTTATTAAGCATTCAACAATCTGACGTAGGTCCATTTATGGTCAAAAGTCACCGGTCACTGAAATGGTGGCAGAAAGGGGTGTTTGCGTAGAGGGCAGCTCGGGCACAGCCTGCACGCACGCGCCTGAATCCAGAAATGAGAGGTCATGTGGCTGAGGGCAGGGAAAATAAACTTTGCCCTCGAAGGGCACAGCTTCACATCTGGGCTGCAGCATTTTTGGGCTTTTGTATTTGGGGACACAGATCCTTTAATCTGTCTGAGATTCAATAACCTCCTTTGTGACAGAGAGAGAATTTAAAAAAAAAAAGCTCCCCAAGAGGCTGCTGGGAGATCAAATAAGACAATGCCCAGAAAAGCATTTTGTAAATTGCTTAAGTGCCATAGAAATGTTATTTAGTTTATTGTTTCTGTAAAGCATGACTTAGTACTCCTTGCGAGAACACTCTACCACATTCTGTTCTAAGTAAACGCTGATAGGAAATTGGGACTCTGAGCTGTTTTATGTTGGCATGATACCTGAGGTCCCTCATTAGGGTAATTCAATTTATCCAACACTTAACAACATGCCTGCTATGTGCCAGGCATGGTTTAAGCACTTGAGGAGGCATCAGAAAATAAAACATTAAAAAAAATCTGTGCCTTCATGGAGTTTCCTTTCTAGCAGGGGCACAGGATGATAAATAAAGTTAAAAATTATATGAGAAGATGGCAAGTTCAGTGGGGAAGTAAGGTAGGAAAGGGAGGTGCGGAGATGGGGAGAGCAACACTTCTAGGATATTTCTAGTCGCTTTTATTTACATTGTATCTGTTCTTTTTCCCTTCATTTTTCACTTGCCGACAATTCCGGGGAGCCACAAGGGAAATACAAGTTAATTTGGGGATTGTGTTTGATGAGTGCTGAAGTTGATTTTTTTTTAAACTTCTGGAACACTTCTTATTTTTTAAATGAAAGCATATGCCACCACAAGTTTTGGAGTTTCTCTCTTTTCCTCCTTGTCACGATGTATGCTAACGTGGCAAGAAATTAGTGAACCTACAATTTGACAAATATGGGACAAATAAGACGCTTTCTGAGACATCATAGAATGCACTCATTCTTCCAAACCTCGTTTCCTGTTTTTGAGAAGGTCTCTACTCATTGGGACATAAAGAACTCTGGAAGGATAGAAAGACATTACTTCTAAGCCCATGTCTAGGATCCATATAAGAATGAAGCCTTTTATGAAATACCCAGTTTTGTGATTAAATATAAAATTCAGCTGTAACCCATCTAAATATGTTAAAGAAGCTGGCTTATGAAAACATAAAGTATAATGCATGAGTCTAGTTTGAGATTAATTCTAGTTTTTGAAAATAATACAATATAGACTTTTATAAACAAAAAGTAATTTATTCCCAATAGCGTTCTCGAGTATGGGTTTTTGTTTGTCTGTTTTTGCTTCATTCCCTTTACCTTTTAGCTTTTCCTGTAAGAATGTCTGCTTTCTGGTTCCCATGTCTCCAATCCACCCTTTGAAAAAATTAACTGTTCAGTAATGGGAACCCTGTGGGGCAGGTGGGTGGATGAAGCAGCAAAAGGCAGTTCTGACAAGGATTCGATTTACTTTAAATAAAGGTACTCTCACACATATGTTTCCTTTGATTTATTTGGTTGTTTTGGTTATTGCTGTAATTCCTGTGATTTCAGATGGAATGATTCTTTGCTATTGTATTAATTACTATCCTTGAGAATGGGCAGGTATTTGAATATTAATTTATTCAGCATACCCAATACTATTAACATATATTAATAATATTTCAATATTAATTTATTCATTAACCAAACAAATATTATTGGGAGCCTACTCTGTGTTGGGTAAAATTGAAGGCATTCTTGTATCTCAGTTGTATACCTTTGTAACTGGTAGCAGAGTCCAAGAAGCAGAATCTGGGTACAGCAAGACCTTGAGGGCAGTGCGTGGTTCAGGTTGCTGGGGGTCCCCTTGCCCTGCCTGCTGCAGTCAGAATTGCCCAGAAGGAGAAAAAGAATTGGGGCAGCATGTGGGTGTCTAACCCCTTATCTACCTGTTTGGTCCACACCTGAAACTAAGGTGGAGCTGAAAAGCATCCACTACTGTAAGAACATGAACATGTTAATCGACTCTCTACAAGGATTTCTGAACTCATATGATTCATGGGCTGTCTGATAATTTATTTAATTAGGGAGGAAACATCCTAACTAATACATCTCCTCAGTTAAAAAAAATCACCATGTCTGCCTCTAATATGAATACGTACTGTCTTTAACAAACATGAACACTATTCTCATATTCCAGAGAGACCCCCTCAATGCTTGCCCATTCTCGTTAGATCTCCAACAAACTGCTCCTTCGTGTTTGCATAGCAGGTGCCCCCTGTGATGAGAAAGAGTTCCTAGTCGCTTGTTACTTTGTCAAGCTACTTGTCTGGTTACTTGTTACTACTGACGAACAGCAGCCACGGGGAGAGGGGCACAGCCCCGGTACTGACGGAAGTTGGCCCCTTGCAGGAGATTACAGTTGCCCGGTTGGGGGACAGACTTCAAGGCTGTTGATGCCCAAAGGAATCAAATATCTAAGTCATTATACATATAAATTAGATAAAGAGAAAATAATGTTAGCCATGGTGGTATATTTTTAAAGGCCATGTCTCTTTTCAATAAGCGTAAATACACGAATGACATGGTGTTTAAGTTCCAGATTCTGGTGAACAGCATCCCTCCCGGGGCAGCAGCCTGGTGCTGGAGGGCTGCTGGTACCCACATCTGTATGCTTTCCGTGTCCCTGTTGGTGAGGAGTTGTCATTCTTTGCTTTTAAAACCTTGTATTATTAAAATATTTAAATTTTTTCTAGGAACACATCTATGTCCCAAATTTTAAATATGCTTTTCAAACAACTCAAGCTCGCAAACCTTGCAAATGAAATTTGGATTCACTCTCTCTTCTTCTGAATAATTAATTCAGAACCAAAGGACTTACAAAAGACGTTGGAAAAATGATGTCAGGAAGATTTTTTTTTTTTTTTTTGAGAAAAAGTAGTTCATCTTGGGTCAGTGCTTTAGATAATAGAGTTTAACTGTGGCACAGATAGAGAAGAAATGTAATAGCAACGCCCCAATTAAATTAAGGTGACATTTCTCCTTTTCAAGGGATTATGATAAAAACATTCATCTCTCCTCTCTCCCCAGGCTCTGTTTTGGCCTGGCCCCTGCGAGTGTGTTTTGGAAATGGAGCTAGTTCTCCTTTCTTGGGTGTGGCAGGTAACGAGAACTGCCTGGTTCTGCCCCAGGAGGCTCAGACCAGACAGAGGAGACCTGGTCACTGAAGGCACCCCGCGGGCGGGGCATGAGAATTGGGGCTCCCTGGAACGAAGATGCACAGTTCCCTTTGGCATTGTTTAGAAACAGGGGAAATTCATGACCTGGTTTTTAATTGTGAAAAGTTGTCTCAATTTGGTTCTCTGGAAAAGAGGGAGAGTCTAAAAATTAATATAATACTGTGAAAAAAAATCCCCGCTAGGCTACAGCTTAATAGAAGTATTTACAGTGTTATTTCCACACCTCCCTTAAGTCTGGGGCTCTGCCTCACCCAGACTTGTAAATAAGTGTCCAAATTTTGTTTCCTCTTGCATGAACCTTGGCAACTGCTCATTCTGTGTTTCTCGAGCACCTCTGTGTGCCAGGCACTGTGCTGAGTGCTAATTAATATTGGCACTTGAGAATCGCTGGTTGGTTTTACAGACAGGCGTGTAAATCCTAACCGTCCCGCGGTGATTAGGGCCCCAGTAAAGTGCTGTGTTCCAGTTGAGGAAGCACCAGCAAACTGCTGGGATATCTTAAGAACGGTCACTGTATGAGTTTTCTCAGGTTGTCATAACAACTACCACAAACCACGTAGCTTAAAACAGTGCAATTTATTCTCTCGTGGCTCTGTAGGCTGGAAGTCCAAGATCAAGGCATCAGACACAGGGGCACGCTCCTTCTGAAGGCTCCAGGACAGACTCTGTTCCATCCCTTTCTCTTAGCATCTGGCGTGGCCAGCCGTCCTCGGCGTTTCTT
>PVKU01017281.1:0-11981 GCA_004027475.1 Anoura caudifer | reverse complement strand
AGCAAAGCTGTCATTTAGAATGGAAGGGAAGATAAAGTGCTTCTCAGATAAGGTCAAGTTAAAGGAGTTCATCATCACCAAGCCCTTATTATATGAAATGTTAAAGGGACTTATCTAAGAAAAAGAAGATAAAAAATAGGAACAGTAAAAAGACAGCAAACTCACAGGTATTAACAACCAGACCTAAAACAAAAGCCAAGTAAGCAAACCACTACAACAGGAGCAGGAACACAGAAATGGAGATCACATGGAGGGTTAGCAATAGGGGCGTAGGAAGAGGAGAGAGGGGGACAAGGTACAGAGAACAAGTAGCACAGATGATAGGTAGAAAATAGACAGGGGGAGGGCAAGAATAGTGTAGGAAATGTAGAAGCTAAAGAACTTATGACACATGGACATGAACTAAAGGGAGGAATGTGGGTGGGAGGGGGTGTGCAGGGTGGAGGGTAATGAAGGGGGGGAAATGGGAAAACTGTAATAGCATAATCAATAAAATGTAATTTAAAAAAAGTAAAAAAAAAGAAAGTCAACTAGAGAAACATCACAACCCAGGACGATTAGGAATGGAGCCTAACTGGCATACAAGATGCTGAACTAGTCACAGCCTTTCGACAAATTAAGCTAAAGAGAATTTCCCTGCTCTCTCAGGAGTGACTGCAGGAATTTATAAGTTTTAAAATGTTTTAATTTCAAACAAAACATAGAATTGTTGAAAAATAATTTAGATTTGAACAAAATAAAAAGTGACCATTCCTTGCCATTTCTCTTCCACTCCCCCAAATTATCTACTCTTAACAATTAGGCATGTCTCCTTTTAAACCTTTTTTTTTTTTTATTAAGGAAATAAAGGATACCTGATATCCCATGTACTCTCCTGTGTTTCTCAGCCTCCTGGCAGTTTGGCAAGTCTATTTGACTAATTACATCTATAAATAAGTAGAAATGATTAGTGTCCCTTTCCAACACATACAGTGCTCGAAGTCCTGTACTATCCTCAGTTTCTCTTTGTCTCCTGCCGGATCAACCAATCAACCTTTTGTTTAGGCAGTAGGGCAGAAGGTGGAAGGGTCAGGGTCACTGAGTCACTGGGGAGGACAGCTAGCCTATAGAGTCAGCCATGCTCACCACGAACTCACAACAATAAGCCTTATTCTTGTTGCTTTGAATCACTGAGATTTAAAGATTGTGTCTTACCACAGAAAAGCATTTCCTAGCCTGGCAATTATATCTATGCATATACCATACATATATAGAGGTAGACAGACAAGTGTATATAAAATACTTTCATTTTTGTTCTTTCAAAATTGAGACGGTGGTTTAAATGCTAATTTAGAACTTGTATGCACAAACAACAGTATCTTTTGGTTAACAATGCCAATGAGAATGTAATATCTTTAGTATTAACAAAGCATGTAATGGGCAGCTGATGCTAAGAGCAAATACTTACTTTAATAGTGTATAAATATTTATAACTATCCTATAAAATTCATTCAGTCAAATGATGATCTGTGCAAATATCGATAACCAAGATCTATTTTATAGTTTTATAATTAATTATATTAAAATAAACAATCCATTCAAGTTTATTTAAAAGACTTGTTTTCATCATTTAAGGCCACCATTAAAATGTTATTCTTCCTAGCATACTTGTTTTGTACAGAAAAAGTCAAACTTTCAAAAAACTTTTTTTCTTGTTTACAGCAGGCACCAGTTAGGGTGAATTTTGTTCTCGGATCACACAGAGGTGTCCAACCTGCAGTCTACAGGCTGCATGCAGCCCAGGAGGGCTATGAATGCGGCCCAACACAGAATCATAAATTTACTTAAAACATTATGAGACTTTTTGTTTCATTAGTGTTTATGTAGTTAATGTGTGGCCCAAGACCACTCTTTTTCTTCCAGTGTGGCCCAGAGACGCCAAAAGTTTGGGCACTCCTGAATTACAGGCATTCAAGAGTAGCAGCAGAGGGGGAAGGAGAATGGAGAAAGGTCAGCACTTAGAGGCCCAAACACAAGAAAACCCTACCTGTCTCCAAATTTAAAAATTGAATCCGTGTATTGAGATGAAGTTGTGACTGGTTCCTATTTCGCTGAATATGATCATAAGGAGCGCATCAATGACCATTTCTATTGACTGTCAAATGGGGGAAAATAGAGAATACGTTCAATTAAATGTGAATGGATTTTGTTTAATTCTGTGAGAATGTTTGATAGGTTTATCTGCAAGTAACTGTTAGCTTTATGGTTAATTGGGCTAGGCCAACAAAATGTCTTTCTTTCCACACAAGTGATTCTTTTATCAAAAGTGGGAAGCAGAATTCACAAAGTCACCCAACCAACCAGTTTGGCTAAATGGTAGCTTTTATACCTGCCATTCAAGTGACTTCAACAAACATTATTGCAATTGCTAGTATGGACTTGACCTTGAAAAAGAAGCAGCTTGAGGATTACCTGGTGTATTGTTCAATAAACTCTGTATCATCGAGCCACCCGGACTTCAAACGCAGGAGGATGTTACAGTATTATTTTCATATCCTGGTTTTAGTATGATCAAATGTTTTGCAGGCCCTGTTCGGAGAGTTCTTCCGCACATTACACCCCAAGTATGATTACTTCATTCCAGACAACTGTATTTTATAGCTCTTGTCTGTTCCATAACTTTGGATGGGTTACAGTTCTGCCAACACAAAACATTTAGTTTCTGTATGCTCATACAAAAGAAATTTTGGTCAGCTCTGCCAAGTTCTACACTCTCTAAAATTTTCCTAAATAGAGAAATCTATTCAAACAGATAAATGAAGTAAGGCACATAAAAAATAAGCTTTTTAGATTGTGGGAAGGAGAAGTGAGAACCTAAAGCATAAACCAGTTATTTTATATTAGAACAGAGATTGCTTCATTGAGCCCATCTGAGGAAATTCACAGGTGACAGCAAGAGCCACCAGTGAACTCAACTGGCAGCAGCTTCAGTTTGTTTCCCAATCAGGACTCGGAGCCCCTTTGTTGGAAGGAATTGCACAATTTCTTTGTGGCTTTATAATCACTTCAAGTCTACACAGTTCTCCCCAGCAAATTTCCAAAAACAACTATGAGTTATCACGTGGCATTGTACTTTATTTACTGTAATATCCCCAGCATTGAATTTATTTGCCATTTTCATAATGTGTTCAGTTGTCAGAGTTACAGTGTAAGAAGGGGTGAAGGCCAGTTTCAAGCAGAAATAAGTAAATAACTTCAATATTCAAATTATGGCTAAGATTCCAGCAACACTGGCCTCACCTGAGAGCTAGCTAGCAGTGCAGAACCTCAGGTCCGGCCCCAGACCTACTAAATCAAAATCTGCATTATAACAAGATCCCCAGTTTTTAAAAAAATCACATAAAAGTTCAAAAAGCATGACTGGACTAACAACTTCACGTGGATTTCTCCATAATGGACCTTCCTTTGTGTTCATGGTTCAGTGGTTCGTGTTCTCATGAAAGACTCCTCCTAAGTGCCTGTATTAACTCAGTCAAAGCCAGGAGCACTTACTACATGCCAGACACTCTTTCAGGCTCTTCTCAAGGCAGACAAAAACCCTTGCTTTAGCATAGCCATTGAGCTTAATTGCTTTAGCATAGCCATTGAGATCAAATCCTAGTGTCCTTGAGCAAATAAAGCATATAATTTTCACAGAAAATGTTGATGTGTCATCCTTGTTAATTCTTTGGTGAAGCAGCATAATTTAAACAAATAGTAGAACATTGCATCCAATAATTACTTGTTGATGGTCTACATAGTACATTAAATCATTGGCCTTTACCTATTCAGAATGGGTAAAATGATAGTATTATCTAAATAGCTATGAATAAATCAGTATTTTACTCAAAGTAGTCTTTTTCTCTTGATATCTACTTTCAAGGGAATCTTTGGAGAAGCATAAAAACATTTAATCAGTCACAGAGCTCTAAATAAGAAAATAATTGCAAAATTGCACTTCATAGTGAAAATGATTAGTTCCAGGGCAAAACATGTAGATGTATAAATTGTGAGTTAACTTATCTGTCACCTTAAACATTGGTCTTACATCTCTAAAAGTAAGTCCTATCTACTGCACAGTTTAACCCATAAGACAAATGAGAACACATCAATGGTGCCATTTATTAACCTTAACTACATTGTACACAGAATAATGATGGCATTGTTAATACCTCAATTAATATTTAAGTATTCTGTAATGAGCTAGTTCATTCATAATTCTGTGTCAAACTTAAAGAATAAAAATCACATAGCTATGAAAAGATAAACTGTTCACCATCATTGTATATATTTTTTTATGCACATACACTCACACACACGTGCACACAGTGTCCTGAGTGAGACATTGGTGATTATGTTGGTAATGAATAGAATAATAAAAACATTAAAAATGATGCAGCTCAGATATAAAATTATGATATATATGAATAAGAGCTTCTGGAGGAGCCCTTTCCCCCGTATATGTTAAGTATGTACATGGCTGTTTCTTTTACTTCTGCTATGAAATTTTCAGGAACCCTACTTTGTTTCAGAAAATCTAACTTTTTTTGCAATTTCAACAAATGTACATTGAGCATTTACTGGGAGGCCATGAGAAACTCTCTGAGATAGATGGATAAAGACACATACAATTAACTAAGTGCTCCCCTAAGCTCTGTTATCAACTGTATTTACAAAAAAAAATGGGGACAGTAGCATGAAGATCATGGTTGAATGTGGTGGCAATGTATTTATGTCACACAAATATAGGTTTGATGGTGAGAATAAAAGAGTTTCCTCAAATTTAGGAAAAGACTAATTTTTCTGCAGCCATGGTAACAAGTGGCCATTAACTAAGCATCCACAGATGATCAACCCACTTGCATTTGTGTTCGTCAATGTCTGTGCTCTACACTTCCCTGGAACCCTTATGAAATCAATCCTCTGCTCTGCTCAGAGAGACTGGGCCAGACCAACATAGCTTTCTGGCAGTAAGTTTGGCTTCCTGCTTTTTATTTTAGGTATTGTGTGATGACCTTATCACTCTGAGTGTGAATAGCATACCTTGTTGAAAGAGAAAGAACTCTCTGACTACTTGCTTGCTTTCTAGTAGAGGATCCTATAATTTCCTGTTACTGAACTATGAATTCTCCTCAAATTGTGTGATGTGCAGCATCAAGCATGACCTAGAAGATTGTTAGAGATGCACATCCTTTTTTTAAAGATTTTATTTATTTATTTTTAGAGAGAGGGGAAGGGAGGGAGAGAGAGAGAGAGAGAAACATCTGTGTGGGGTGGCTTCCCATGTGCCCCCACAGAGGACCTGGCCCACAACCCAGGCATGTGCCCCGACTGAGAATCAAACCAGGAACCCTTTGGTTTGATCAATCCACTGAGCTACAGCAGCCAGGGAGAAATGCAAATTCTTTAGCATTCCCTAGTTTCACTGAACTAGGAGTCTCTTTAACAAGCTCTGCTGGTGGTTTTTGTACTTGCTGAAGTTTGACTCACACCAACAGGGGGCACGTAGCCTTCAAGTTATTGAGCCAACATTCAAATCCTAGCTATTTGACCTTGGAAATTTACCTAACAGTTAATATAAAACTAAAGGACACAATGATTTTAAAGTGTTTAACCTGGCATGTCATATGTGCTGTATAATTGCCAGCTATTTTATTATATTTATTATTATTATTAGTTATAAAAACCGTCTATGTGTAACTTCATAAATTTACTGATAACTATATTTAAGTACATGCAAGTCATTTTCAAACACAGATCACATTTTGTATAGCTACTTAATCTAACTGATCATCAGGAGCAGTTTAGAGAATTGTTTAAACAAATGCTAATAACAAAACATGTTACCAGATCATAACTTGGTATTAAGGTATAGTTCATGATAATTAAATGAATGATAATATATACATTTCATATATTTCTTCCACTTTGGCTGAGTTGATAAAGTTGCTATACATTTGCAAATTAATTTAGAGTTCCTAGACTCATTCTATTCCCTAAGGAATCCCAGCCCTTCTCCTTTTAGTCATGATCAGACCACGCGATTTTACCATTAGTTGTTCCAAGGTGTAATATTTCCTTCCCACTATAGTCCTTTAATTTTATTCACTTCTCTTCCCTAATCCTCCCAGGACAAGACCCTTGGAATGCATTTATTTCTCTCCCTCTCCTCTTGTCCTTTCCCCTACTCCTCACGAGACCATTACAATATCTTCAGCCTCTTCTTTCACTCACACCACTGTGGCCCCCAACACCCAGATTTCCTGGAATAATTTTGTACTTATTGGAATTGCTTTTTCAGTAAGTCTCTCAGGTTTCAAAAGTCATCATACCCTAATTTGCAGAATTCACACATTTTAACTTGCATTGCTCACCGCTATTTCCACTTTCTACATCCTGTAGTCTCCGTTATATCTTTTGCTGGATTTTGTTTATCGTTTCTCCTCAAGTGTTTTCCTTAGATAAAATATTTGCATGCAAACTGTCTGAGTTTTTACATTAACAAGAAAATGACTGAGTATAGGATTTTTCACATGCTATTTTTTATTCCTTGTAGATTAGTAAAGAATCCCTTATTGTCTATTGGCTTCCAATGTCAAATAATAAGACTAACGTCAGTGTGATTATTCTTCCTTTGTCAGTAACTTGTCCTCTTAAGTTGGAAACATACATTATTTTTCTTTACCCTTGTAGTTCACACATTTTGCAAAGATTTACTTGGTTGTGTATGTTTTCTTACTAAATCAACCTGGAATTCAGTCAGACTTTTTAATTTCTGGACTCAAATCATTCTTTAGTTCAGGAAAATTTATTTCTAAGAGTTGATTAGTGTTTACCTCTCTCCCATCCTCTCCTTTTTCCTTCTTCTAAGTCACCTTTTACTGTTATTTTTCTTAAAATTATTCTCCTAGTTTCTTTTTCCTTTGTGATTTCTCTTTATCTTTCTTATCTGTGGTACAAAATATTTCTTGTACTTAAATCATCTAGTCTCAACAGTAACAATTCTCCCTTTGAATATATTTAATTTGTCAGTTCCAAAATCAGGGAATTTGTTTCTGCATGTGTATTTGTGTGTGTTTTGTCCTTGTATATCTTTCAATTCCTTCTCCTTTCCTTATTTTTTAATCCAGTTGTTCATTTACCCTTACATCACTGGGCATGCATTCTGAATTTCAAGCTGATCCTCTTTTCTCTGGCTGCTATGACTCCTTAAATAAGCAGTTATTTTCTCAAGCAGCTCACTGGACTCACTCTAGTGGCTAGCATTTATTTAGAGCAGGAATTCTGTAGAGGATAACAGGCTAAAGGGTTATCTCTCTCTCTTTTTAGCCTTGCCATGTATTTAATGGCAGGCTATCAGCCTCTTCCTGAGACACCAGAGTGGCCTCTCCTGTTTTTGGTTTCCCTTCACTCTCACAGACGTAAGATTAGGGGAGACTCAGCTAAAGCTCTAATTCTGGCCTTTAGAGAGGGTCAAGTTGACCAGGGTCACTTAAACAGTGTGATCATATACCTTCTTGGATGAAAGAGTCCACTCATTCCCAAACACTGAGGTCTTCCTTGGATCCACCACTCACCTGCCCATTTCTCTGGGCTTTGATACTGTTCTTTAGACAACTGAGTACCTTACATGAGAGAGACCTCCACAGAGCCAGGCGATCCATTGACCCTCAGTCACCTACAAGTCTCAGGATTTACCCAGCTCAGAAATGGCAAACAGATTACAATTGAGACAAGGAGGAAAGTTGTTTCTTTGTTGTTATTTAACTTGGGGAGATATGAGCTAGGAAAAAATACCATGACAAAAAAGCCAACAATATATTAATTAAATATGTAATAAACTAGGGTGTTAGCGTTTATAGGAGCATGGTAATTATAGAAGGCAGATAAGACTGAATAGTGGACAAATTCCTTATTTAAGAGGCACTGCTTCCTCTCTCCTTCTCTGTGCCAAAGCCCCCATTTTGCTCAGGTGATCACCCTCTCACATACTTGATTCAGAGGACCTCTCCTCCTCCCAGGGTGAGTCAGGACCAAAAGGAGTTGCTTACGGTGGTATCCATCCTTTGGCCAGTGTCTGGTCAAGGCTGGCAAATATGACTGCAGTTCCAGGGGAGAAATCTCTTTGGTGGCTTCTGGAAAAGGTTCCCTCATTCATAAAAATAGATACATGCTTGGAAATATCTGTCTCCTGCAACTACTTCCTGAATTTGCCAGTTTGATTGCATTTTTCTTTTGTGAATTATCTAACTCTTTATTATCTGAACAGTTTTATGGGTCTTTCTGACACTTGTTGCTAAAACCCTTCTATATATTGTAAAAACATGTATATATTGTAAAAAAAGAGCTTTGGGATCAATTTACATTTAAATTGAAAGTGCAACTTATTTAACCATATTAAGTCTGCTCTTTCATCAGTTGCTCACCTACTTCTCTGGTCTGTGATAAATATTACTCTTGACAATTTATGTAAACTCCCCATAGATGACCGTATATACTAAGTACTACCTGTGGTTGTCCCAGAGACGGTGAAAAAAATCAACTTTTCTCAAAAAATTTGGTTCAGCTATTGAAGTAGATGAACCATATATGCACTGAGAGGGTATTAAAAGCTCATACTCACAAACTGAGGTCTTCTGGGGAGGATAGGATGACTCACAAGCAATTGTGAAAATGATGTGTGGGCAGGAGGGGTACCTAACTTAGGGATTACTTGTGTTTAGTGGGTGTGTCTAGGCTTACGGTCCCCAGGCAGCAGACAGGGAGTTTGGGAGTGTAAACTTCCCACTAGCCCCAGACAGGAAGCGTAAGCACCTTCTTAAGGATTTTTCAAGAAGTGGGGTAAGAAAGAAAAAGAGAGGGGTGGGTTTTGAAAGCTATCAGAGGCCAAACATCAGAAATGAAGTCAGGATCCATTACACATGCTCATTTAATGTCCCCTCCCCATTTTGTCATTTTCAGAAACACATCATGAAACATTGATTAGGTATTCATTTTACAGAGGTAGAGAAAAATTGGGTCTTAATAGGAAAAATAACCTCTATCGCCATTAGTTTAAATGTCATTTTTGCAAGGAACATAAAACACATGAACTCATTTACACATCTCCTAATACTGATATTACACTCTCATCAGATCCCACTTTAGAATAAAATCAATGTGTGAGTCATCAAATAGATAGTAGACAAGTGAATAAATGAGTAAATGCTTTCCTGTTGGTTTGAAGTAGCTTCTGTGTTTAATTTATAGCAGTCTGAACATTTACACTAAAAGGGAGCTTCCTTTTTCATGATGTGCTTTTGTTTGAGATCTGTTTAGTCTTCCTCCATATTGACAGTTAACCAAAATCTTTTGCAAACTTAAAACCAAAGTAAACAGCATATTGAGAGCGCTGGGGTTGCTTTCTCCTGCTTGTAGATGTATTCCATTACATTCCAGCCAGTTCTTGTGCACACACAGCCACAACTTTGTGCTGCAGAAACCAGGCGCTTGCTGCCGGAGTTCTCACAGAGGCAAAGGGAGGAAGCTCTGTTTCACACATTCTTCTCCATTTCCTGTAAAGATCAAATAGAAGCATGCAGCAACACTATACATTGAAAGGCACAAAGACAAGTGATTATGAGCTTTTGGTTTTCTGTTGCCTTTAAGATTGAACATGTAAGATATTGGGTATTTAAAATATCAGTGACTTGGTCAACTATTCCTCACTCAGTTCAGAAAGAGATGAAGACTCATTATAACCATATCTTCCAAAACTGACCAGGTGTGGTGTGCAAAGATTTTAATATCTGCTTCTTTCCAAGCTATCGCACATCCTTATCACTGTAATTTTTATGCATTATCCTTTTCCTTTATCTCAAAAAATTTTCATCTTTCAGTTCACTGCCATGAGCTTTTGAAATCAAAAAAGCAAGTGGAACAAACTCATTTGACTTACTATGCTCTTGGCCTCAGGCAGGTCTTTACAGCCAACATCGCCCTTCCCGCCCCACCATGCCTTTTCTTCACCACTTCATAAACCCTTCTGATACCTGCTTGCCAGTCAGGAACAACACACAGGCCCACTATATTGCTAGTTACACAATGTGCCACAGTCTGTTTCCTATTTCATTAGGGAGGAGCACACATTAGTTTACTTTCCAAGCTAACCTATAGCCCCTCAATCAGTTACTAATACTGTATATTTAGTTTGGTAGCCTGTGGACCAAATTTTCTTTAGGTTATAGTGAACCATGGGACTGGAACATTGGGCTGGAGATTTGCTCTAAGCAGTGACAAGAAGAGGCAAAACTCAGGTTTTGAGAGGGAACATTTTAAAAGCCTAAATAAGCTGTACATCATGTGATTCCTCCCCTCCTTCACCCATCAATTATCAATAGAAGCTAGAAAAAGGACAACCAGGTCCATATTGGCCCCCAATTCAGTTCTTGTGTGAGCAAGGTACTGAAAGACTCTGGACCTTAATTTCTTTAGTCCCTTTCCTTTCTGCCCTTCAATAATCAAAGTGACTGCATCTTCTTGTCCCCATTACTCCCATTGTGACTTTTTTTAACCTAGTTTGAAACTAGCCCACATGCTACAGAGCTATGAGGCCAGCTTCAGTGTTACTCTCCCTCCTTTTACGACCACCAAGACTGGTGTTCAGATCCGATGGGAAAGGGAACCGGAGGGTCCACTGTGACTTTTGAGCTTTAGTCTTTTTAGTCTTTTCAGTCTTTTCTTCCATCCCAGTTCCTCTATAATGCAATATCTACCACAGATACATGTGGGAGAGACTGGAAAAGGGAACCAGAGTCTCCAAAGAAGCAGCTCTGCCTCTTTACCAATGGACCAAACACTAATGTGAGACATAAAGAAAAGTGTTAGCCTTTGAGATTTCCCTGTTAAAAAACAGGAGAAAAAATAAATTCAAGTACATTCACATTTGCTCTAGAGTATTCTAATATTTTTCACAGATTTAAGGAGGCTGGTAGAATTTATAAAAGATTTCGACTTCTCTCCTCTGAAAAAGAAATGTAATAAAATCCTAAAGTCAATATTTGTTTTTCTTAGCAAGTGTTCATAAACAGAGTCAGTACCTCAAATGAATACACATGCATAAACCAGGGAACAAGCAGCAAGTTTACATAGATATCTGGTGATTTCCATGTTTTCCTCACTTGTTTGCTTAACACAAACCACAACATGTGGTCATTTGGTTTTATTTGACTTTATGATTATTGCAGCTCTACATAACTAGGTACAATCAACTACACCCAAAATCCTCACTCTCTGTGGTCAATGCTAAAATTTTTGCTACCATTGCTCTTGGTCTAAATATAGTTTTATAGGCCTCTACTCTAATAGTTCCATATTTTTGCTAACACAAAACAGTACTATTTTGAATTGCAAAAATTGCCTATGGAAAAATACTAAAGGAGTGTCCAAGCAGAATTCTTTTTTTAAAAATTATATTTTATTGATTATGCTATTACAGTTTTCCCATTTTCCCCCCTTCATTACCCTCCACCCTGCACACCCCCTCCCACCCACATTCCCCCCTTTAGTTCATGTCCATGTGTCATAAGTTCTTTAGCTTCTACATTTCCCACACTATTCTTGCCCTCCCCCTGTTTTCTACCCACCATCTATGCTGCTTGTTCTCTGTACCTTGTCCCCCTTTCTCCTCTTCCCACTCCCCTATTGCTAACCCTCCATGTGATCTCCATTTCTGTGTTCCTGCTCCTGTTGTAGTGGTTTGCTTACTTGGCTTTTGTTTTAGGTCTGGTTGTTAATACCTGTGAGTTTGCTGTCTTTTTACTGTTCCTATTTTTTATCTTCTTTTTCTTAGATAAGTCCCTTTAACATTTCATATAATAAGGGCTTGGTGATGATGAACTCCTTTAACTTGACCTCATCTGAGAAGCACTTTATCTTCCCTTCCATTCTAAATGACAGCTTTGCTGGATAGAGCAATCTTGGAT
>PVKU01017280.1:0-11985 GCA_004027475.1 Anoura caudifer | reverse complement strand
CCCCCCCCCCACCCCCCGTCATCTGGAACCTTCAAGTCAGAAGAGCAATTCCAAGGTCAAACCTAGGAGGGCCTCATAGTTCAAAAATTTTAAGGCAAGTTTTTTTCAAGAAGGAATAACCATCCATGTCTAGACTTTACCTGGCAATCAGTTGTCAACGCTGAGAAATTCAAGTTACATTTTAGAGTCAATTTTATATTCTTGAATTTTCTTTTCTTTTTTTTTTTTTTTATGATTTTCTTCCCCCATGAAATGTATAAACCCGGGGAGAGAGACGAAGCTTAACCCTGCCCCTCATGCCTGCAGACCCAATAAGTCTCTGTGCTGGCTCTGATGGGAAAACGCTATTTTTCACTCAAAGCAAAGAGGTTAACTGCAGTTTTTTTAGTTCAAGAGTAAGGGTTTCAAGATGTATTTTTACCAGGCCAAAGCCTGCAAGAGGCTTGAAAACCCAGAATCACAGTGTGGGAATCTGACAAGCTTGCGCCGTGGTCTGGAGACAGCACATTCGTTTTCCATGCGGGGAGGGGATCCCTGTGCTAATTAGGTAGTGAGTTTTCCCCGCCTTCATTACCGCATTTCTCTGTCCTTAGGGAAGCGCTGCTCCTTCCTGTCGTTCAGACGTGCTCCTAACACTCGGGGATTCGTGGCTGTAGACCCACGGCGGCCCCCGTGTAGGAAGCTCTGTCCCCGTACCAGGCTTGGGCTCAGAGCTCGCTGTACATTCCCTGATGCAAAACAGAGAGAGTCAGGTAGCTGGTCCAAGGTCACACAGCTTGTGAGGGCGGAAGCCAAGATACTGCTCTGCGGGCCTCGCTTTTTCCTGACGGACTCAGAGAACTCTCTTTCAGCCACTCCCTACTACCGTGTCCTCTCGTGACATCCACGGGACGATCACAGGAAGGATTTAGAGCTCGCCCTGGCACTTTCATGACTTGTTTTGACCTTCCATTCAATTTAAATGAACCAAAGATAGTAAGGAAATCTTTGCACATCACCCGAACGCTCCTGTGAGTTATTTCTCATTACTGCTGAGGAAAATGCCATATGCATGTAAGATATCTTTCCGGTCAACCCTTGCATGGAGACAATAAGTGAATGTTTTGGTTTTGACGTTTTTACAAGCTGATTCGGATATATTTCAAAATGAAACTTACCGTTCAAAAACGAACACACAACACCCGCTTGTATGGTTCCAATTACAGAGACCGGGCTGGCCTCCAGCCCCCGGGATCCTTCTTATGGAAGGTTCTGTAGCGAAGGGTATGAACTGTTCTCGCCGCGCATTCCTGTTTCGTAACGCGGAGTTCCAGATAACTGTGTTGCAGCTAATGGTCATTATTTATGTGGACGATGGCGGTCCCAACGGCTGCGTCCATGACCGGAAGACACACTCAGCGTGGTTCATGTTGACATCGTGGCTCTATTTTCATGTACCTTTCGGTTAACAGCTTTATGAAATCACGGTCCCCAGCTGTTTGCTGGAATACAAGTTATGTAAGCGTTTTAGGGGCAATTGAGAACTGTCTATTGAGTTGTGAGTGCGCCTTCCCTTGACCGGGTCCCCTTCCCGGTAACTGTTCCCGAGAAACAGACGGATGAAAGCGCACCAGCTCCGTGCGCAGACTTGTTCCCGCGGCCATTGCCAATCCCAGCCACAAACTGAGCAATCTGAACACCCACCAGGAGGGCACCGCTTAAGTAAATCACGTAACTTCTGTGCAGTGGGACACCACACAATCCCCGAGAACAACGTGGTCGGGATCTGCGAGCCGCTGTGGAAGGACTTTCTGCATGAGCTGAGTGACAAAGCAAGGTTCGGACATCCGGCACTGTGTGTCTGTCCGGGTGTGCTTCTTTGGAAACGCAGACAGATTAAATCAACACACACGAACACCGACTCCTGGAACACACAAGATATGCTTTTCCCGGAAGGATACACAGAAATACAATAAATGCAATCGAGAGTCACTAATTAATGTGGCAGAGTCGGGTGGGGACAGTCGATCACGCAGCGTTTACCGTTGGTCCCATGCCCTCCTCACCTCTCAGAGTTTTTTAAACCCGTGCGTGTGTTTCCGTTTTGAAACTTAATTTTCACTCTGGTCGTTCAAATAATGGGATTAGGCTCAATATTTTCCTCTTCTACGCTTGTGCGCATTATGTGGAGCTAATAAATGTTATTGAAACCATAACAAAACCGGTGAGAAGGATTTCTTGCTGTTTTTAAGATCGCACTCGATCCCTGAGTGTTTCTGAAGTCTACGACTCTCCCTAGGACCGTTTTCCCTGCCCAAGCGCAGGGAACAGCGTCAGGCCCGCCCCCACTGTGCTGTCCTGCAGAGCAAGGCAGTGATCTTGCTGCCTTTTGTCCTCGATACTCCCCAGTCCTCGCCTTGGTGTCGATCGAGAAAACCTGTAAGGACGGATACCTAAAGCCCTGGCATTTCAGCCACACGGTGCGGGATGAGAGGCGAGAGCAAGCCTCTTCCCCTTCCTAAATGATGCAAGCTTTAGGGAAGATGAAAAGGACAGACAGCCCGGAATCCGCCCCACGAGTTCCAGGACTGCACCCTGACACCCTTTCTTCTTCTGCGAGTGTGAAAGGCCGGGAGGCCCGGGAGTGGTGGAAGGCCCCCTGAGCTGCAAGCGTGGAGGCCTGGAGTCCCCAGCTCTGTCTCCAGCCCTGTGACTCCTTCACCTTCACCTTCACCTCCACGGAGAGGCCGATGGCTGCTTCTCTGGGCAATAGAACACATCAGGCACCCTGGATCACCTGGGGCACAAAGCACCTCGCTGCACCTTCCTTCGGCGACACAGAACTCCTGCGCCTGCCGCTCTCTGCTTCGCTAGCTGCTCTCCACCCGTCCTCGGGTGGAGCTCGAGCTGCGGAAACCCTCGTGCTCAGCCTCCCTGGTGTGCCTGTGGGGTGCTGTCCCTGAAGCCCATTGGCTTTTGTTGACCCTGAGCTGCCTCCAGGCCACGATGAGGAAATCACTGTTCCATCGGGCATGATGTTTCATCGTGCTTCTCACTGTGCTTTTTTAGAAACGCCTGCTCGGCAGTTCCCTTCAGAAGGTGCACTAGGAAAATGTTCATCTCTGCTGCCAGCTTTTCAGGCCCTAAGAAGATGGGGTGTGCATCACACACCCTCACCGCCCTGCGTCTGAACCAATCGCTGCCTCTTTAACTGGGAATTTGTGATCTCCTCTGACTCTCCAACTTATGTCTTCACTTTAAACCCTTTCGTTTAAACTCTAAACTCATCTCTGCATTTGTCTGCTGAACACCTCCATCCCTCCCTTCCTTCATTCAGTCAACAAACATTTGTGTAGCACGTGCTGTGTGCCAGGAGCTGCTCGAGGCCCCGGGGACGCAGCGGAGAGAGACGGGCCAAGTCCCTGGCTTCTCGGGACCTCCAGGGCGGAGAAGGAGAGAGGCAGTAAAGAAGACGACAGAAAGTTGTCGTGTTTCCTTTCGTGTCTGGTTTGGCACACGTTTTGTTAGTGGTTACCATGGGGACCACAATTAACATCCTACATTTATAACCATCCGAACGGACACCAGCTTAGTCTCAGTAACGTAAAAACTTCACTCCACACAGCTTCACCCTCCCCTCTCCATGTCGTTGTTCTTACCAGTCACATTCGTACATTGCCCGCCCATTAACGTAGATTTTGAATTATTATTCGTCTGTGTATCTGCCTTCTCAGTCATACAGGAGCAGTGACCAAGAACACAGTGATATTGGCGTTTATACGTACCGGTATCCCCTGCACCAGAATTCTTTATTTCTCCGTTTAGCGCCCTCTCACTTATGCCAGAAGGACTTCCTTTGGCATTTCCGGAAGGGCAAGTCTACTGACGACGAACCTCCTCGTGTGCGTTTGGCTGGGGGTGGCCTACCTCCTTCGTTTCGCGGAGTAGGTTGGCCAGATATGAAATTCTCGGTTGACAGTTTTCGTTCGGCACTCCACCACGGAATCCCGCTTCTTCATGGCTTTCCCGCGGTTTCTGATGAGGCATTTTCCGTGACTCTCACCAAAGGTCGCTTGTGTGCGACAAGTTGCTTCTCGCTGCTTTTAAGGTTTTCTTTTTGTCATTTGCTTCCAGTAATTGGATGAGGGCATGTCTTGGTGTGGATTTCTTTGCCTTGGTCCTTCCTGGATTTCGTTGAGCTTTTTTGTCTGTATAGATTCATGTCTTTTATTTTCTGGAGAATTTCAGCCATTATTTTTTCAAATATTCCTTCTTCTCCTTCCCCTCCTTTTCTTGGATTCCCGTTGTGCATGTTTGTACACAAGCATGGCGCCCCATGGGTCTCTTAGGCCCTGTTGATTTGCCATGACCCTTTCTCCTTTCTGCCCCTCAGACGGGGTCATTCCAGCTGCCCGCTCGGAAAACTCACCGGCGGCTTTCTCTGCCTGCTCAAGCCCGCCACCGCTGCCCTCCGTGACCTCTTCATCTCAGTCACTTTGCTCTTCAGCTCCCAAGTTTCTCTTTGGTTCCTTCCCGTAATTTTCATTTCCTTGTTGGTGTTATCTGTTTGGTCGTACATCATTCTCCTGGTTCCCTTTCGTGCCTTGTCCATGGTTTCCTGTAGCTCTGTGAGCGTATTTAAGGAAGTTTAAAGTCTTCGTTGAGTAAATCCAATGCTTCTCTACCTCGGGGTGAGTTTGTTAATATCATCTGTGAGTGGGCCATACTTTCTTATTTCTAAACATGCCTTGTAACATTTTTAGTTGAAAATAGAACATTTTGAATATTACTATATGGTAACTCTGGAAACCAGACTCTTCCTTTGTCTAAGAGTTTGCTGTGGGCTGCAGCTCGCTGTTAGGTGACTTTTCTAAACTACTTTTGTAAGGTCTGTGTGGTCTCTGAGT
The DNA here is from genome assembly GCA_004027475.1 of Anoura caudifer. Taxonomy (NCBI): domain Eukaryota; kingdom Metazoa; phylum Chordata; class Mammalia; order Chiroptera; family Phyllostomidae; genus Anoura; species Anoura caudifer. The sequence continues at coordinate 7,099 of PVKU01017280.1, read as the reverse complement.
TCTCTCGTGTTCCGCTAGTGTTTCCACAGAGATTTCCTTCGATGCTAGGAGCCGAACGCTAGAGGGACATGGGGGGGAGGTGAGAGTGAGAGTTGGGGGGACCCTGTCAAGTGTGCCCTGGGCGTGTGCAAGACTTTCTAAATTCCGCAGTGTAGGCAGGTGCGTTTGAACTCCGATTCCTCAAATCACGGTTGCCTGGCTTTTCCTCCGAGACCTTTGGCCAGCACTGTGTCCCATGCCTCAACTTACTCCTTGCTCCAGAGGCTGCTGCCTTTTTCTTTGCCTAATAAGGAGTCTCACCCCAAGTACTGAATCACGTGGAGCAAAGACAGGCGCCTTGCCTCCGTCCTGCAGGCAGTCCCAGGGGGAGAGCAGACAGACGGTGCTTTACAAGGAGGCCTGCTCTGTCCCGCCTGCACCCGAGGCCAGGGCCCCCCACTGCGAACACGGGCCGCCGTCTTCTTCCAGACAGGGAGGGGCCCCAGCCCAGGTCATGTAGAAGCACCGCCGGCCGTGCAGTTCCACCACTTTCCCACGGCCTTTCCGCTCACGTGGCTGCTGCGAACCACTGTCCCCAGAGTTCCGACAGCGCTGACCCTGACGGCCTTTGGCTCGGTGTTTCGGTCGGAGTCCCTTGCGGGGCGGGGCCCTTGGAGCTGCCCACTTGGCTGTTTTTTCTGATGTCATTTCCGCTCTCCTTTAAAGTAGAAACTGTAGATGTGTTTTATGCATCAAAACATTCTTTCTTCCACTACAAAATATTTCCCAGTTTTAGACATTTTAATCGCCATTGTGATATTAATATCAAAATAATGAATGCTGTAGGCTCACAAAGGATGTTTGCAAAGTACGTACACATTTATAAAAAGCTTTACAGAGGAACTGGTAAGTCACACTGTGTTAGGTTAGCACAGCAGTGATTAGATAGAAAGTTTCGCCCTTTCAAAGCTGAGCTAACTGTCGGGTGGAGGAAGTTATCGGGGCGTTGGGAGTGAGAGGCGACACCTGCAGTCTTCTTGAGACGAGCTGCTGGCCCCTGTGTATTTAACACCGTACCCAGGTGACGTCAGGTTCTTCCAGGTCGTCATCGGGGAGCTCGGCAGAGCCTGGCCCCGTGTGTCACATGACAGGCACTCCGGACGTCCTCGACACATGAACGTCAAGCTAACCAGGACCACGCCGTTGTGTTGAACCAAGGCAGGAGATGCACGGTTTCACGTGGACAGAGTGTGGAGGTTGTCGCCCAGAGAACTCGTTGTACGGCAGCTTCCGGAAGACAGTGCCGGTTGGGGTGCGGCACCTCTGTCCCCGGAGGGCAGGTGCCGCGTGGAAACCCTCGCGTGCAGCTCGGAAGTCAGAGTGATGACGGTCTTTCCTCACGATGGTTTCCCCTTCGCCAGCGAAGCTTCCGAAAGCAAGTGCTTTTTCTGCTCGCGGAGCCCTGTGGCCCTAGGCAGCCGGACGCCGGAGGCAGGCAGGGCAGTGACGCCTCGTCCTGGTCAGGCCCAGGCCCCCCTTTGCGTGCTGTCGCAGCTGCGTCTCTTAGAGACGGTCTTGTTCCGCTTCCGTGTAAACGTGCGTAAACGTCGTCACTGCCCTGAAGCCGTCTGTTTTCCCCCGTTGGCTTTTGTAGGGCCGTGGGGCCTGCCACAGAGCACGGGTTTGGGGAGGCCGTCCGCAGCGCTCACACTCCCTACGCTCCGCCAGTGTCCCCCTTTGCCGGCCACGCCATGTGACCCCGAGGCGACAGGAGAAGCCATGCGCCTGCGGTCACCTGATGACCGTGGGCGTAGCGCACCTGGAGCCACTTCCTGTCCGCGTCTTCCTGCGGCAGGGAAGCTCAGTGCTGCCGCTTCTCCGAATGCTTGATCATCTGACACCTAATAATACAAAATTCATTGGCCCTGTAATGGAGTTTCATCTCTCTTAATGTTTAAAAATGTTTAGAAATCGTTTCATTTCTTAAACAAAAATCACGGTAGACTTAAATAAGCCTTTTCCTTGGGAGATAAGGGTTGGGATGGGGAAGGAAATCACCATGAACTTCAGACCAATAAAAAAAGTCTCATGGAGATGATTATTTCACTTCGGTTTTTAAAATGCACTAAAACCAAAGAGCGTCTTTTAAAACCGGCCCAAAGCACTGTTTGTACCTGAGCTAAAGTTACTTACGTGGCCTTTGACACACCAGAGAACCTCTCTGTTAAAAAGTAAGCACGGGAAGAAATCTTTTCAACCTTCTAAACATTTAACCACGAGAGGCGGTTTCTGTCTGCGCAGGGGGCTGGGAGTCTTCCCCTCGCAGTTTCTAGAATCACGGCACAGACCGTCTGAGAAACATCTGTACTGGTTGTTTTATTTATGAAATCTGAGTTATCATTCCCCAAAGCATGGCATGTAAGTGAACTTTGTTTTTTCATCCAAAGCCTAGGAGACTAGTAAAATTTTTACATGCGGAGGCCGTTGGTGAGGGAGGAACAACTGTTACAATTCTGAAGCGTAACACTCACAGGAAAACAACCCGTGGGAAAACTTTCCCCAGGTCCTGTGTGTGCTTACTTACCGTACCCACGGTTTGGTGAACACTGAACACGGCCTCGCAAGTGTGTCGGGGAGGAGTGAGGTTTTCAAACATGGCTACGGTGTTCCGCGGTTGTGTAGACCGCTGCTCTTCAGCATGCGGCCCCGGCACTTGGGCTGGGCCACAGGATGTTTGTAGCAGCGCGCAGCCAGGTGAGCCCGGAAGTGGAAGGTGAGCGTTCGAGAAACTGCTCACAAGGTGCCCTTGGCACAGCCTCCGTGTGCGCGATGTCCTCACTGTCCTCGGAAGCGCAGCTCGATCCAGGGTGGGCTCGGAAACAGACACAAACAGATTAGGTCCTTCTTTGCAGATGGCATCAGAAACTGCACAGACTTTTGCCTGAAGAGTCGGACAGTCCAGTAACTGTTGTGGACTTTGCGGGCCGCACAGCTCCGGCTGCTCGCCGCTGCTGCGCACGGTCCCGTAGACGGCAGGGAACAGAGTGTGGCTGTGTGCCAATTGCACCTCACGCATGGATGTGGAAGTTTGACTTTCATCTGATTTCCACGTGTCACAAAAAGCTGTTATTTCAGGGGGGTTTTTTGCTCAACCATTAAAAAGTGTAAAAACCAATTCTTAGCTCCGGCAGGCTGTACACAAACAGGCGTGGGCTGGATAGGGGCCTCGGCCAGCTCGCTGAGCCCTGCCCGAGCTGGACCCCCAGCCAGGCAACCACCCGTCACCGGGGCTGTTGTGTCCTTGTCCCACCGTGCTCCCCTTGTCCCTGCGACTGTGATTGCCACCTGCTTTCACTCTGCAGTTTGGGATGTTTCCTCAGAACACCTCCGAGTGCCCATCGTGCCTAGAGCGTTACCAGTGAAGTCCAGCGGAGGATGCCCCCAGGCTCGCTGTGGCAGTAAGCTCTAGGGTCCCATACGACCTACCGACTTAGGTGAACGTTACTAAAAAATGAGGTCGGTCCCAGAGGAGCGTGATGGCAGATCTCTGTCTCAGGCGCATGAGAATGCTCATGGGTTATTTTAATTGGCTGCCTGCAATTAATGGGTAATGACGACAGGAGGCGAAATCCTCTTCCTCCTTGAAAAGAAGTCGCCCGTGTGGATGGGGATCAAATGACGAAAGCTGTGAATAGACCCTGTGAGCTCGGCATCGAAATAGAGGACGGCTCAGAAGCCAGACCCTGGCTGCCCCCCCCACCCCCGGCAGACTGACCGAGCGGAGACCGCTGTGTCCTCCCCCCAGAAGTCTCCTTGGCCTTGTTACATGGAAGTGGCCTGCTCCTCGGTGTCCGAGTACTACACAGTGTTATTATTTGGTTGGTTTTTCACAGAATCATCAAATTATAACAGTCACGTTGTGTGGTCACTATGGTTTTACTTAGTAATTTTTCACATTGATGTAGGCCCCTTGGCCTCACGTAACCCAAGCCCACCATCGGATTTCCACGCGTGAGCCAAGCATGCCACTCTGAGCATGTCGACAGTCAGCTAAGTCACTTACCTTCTTTATTGTTTGTTAGCCCTTGGCCGTAACTTAAGTGGCTTTTCTCTGCACTCTTCACCTATGCGGCAGTCTTTTGGAAAGAGAGTGACTTGACGTATTTCGGGCTCGGAGAAAGCTTCCGTGGGGTCCCTCAGTTCAGCGCTCTGCGCTCGTGGGACCAACTCTCCCACCAGCGTGGACGGATGCTCCTCCTGTGCTCCCTTCCACGGGAGAAGAGTGGCACTGTGTGCGTGCTGTGGCACTTGGGGACGGAGCCGTGCCCTCCAGAGCGGGGGAAACTCGGAGGCAAACCAGGCTCACGGAGACGCGTCCTTGGACAGAGAGCAAGCCCGTTAGGGCCGTGCCCGAGTCGGGCGGTTGATCCCATGCGTGCTGCATCCTTGCCGGCACTGAGGCAGGAGGAAGCGACACCTCCTGGTGTTTGGGAGCAGAGGCAAAAGTCGGTCCCCTGATTATAAATTACAAGTCCAGTAAAGGTCCATTTTCAGACGCAGCAACTTTTTAGCAGGCGATTTCCTATTTTTCACTGGAAAGTCAAACTGGTTTATGTGCTATTTGCATTCGTCATACTCACTACGTCGTGTTTTATTCTCTATTGTTTCGGTGTGTTTGCGGGTTGAGTGCCCTGTCATGGGCCTCTGTAGGCTGAGTGGCCTCAGTCAGGAGGGTGGAGCCTGCCCCCCCCCGCCCCCAAGGCTGCGTCCAGTGGGAAGTCAGTCGTGACTGTTGCTTTGTGTCTTGAGGGTCGTCTACCCAGAGTTTATCCAGCAATTTCCATGCGTCGAGCACTAGGTGGCTTTTACTTTATTTAGCAAGAGTATTTTAAAGATTGTAAAATGGTCCTCCTTATTTGAGTGTTATTTGCAATCAGAGACACATGAACTTAAAGGACAACTATAAAACTAAAGGGCCCATTCTCCTCAAAGTGCCGGTGAAAGCTGGTGTGTGTGTGCGCACGCATGCACAGACGTGTGCCCATGTGCACACACATGCCGTGGGGGCCGTGACAGCCCTCAGCCCCGGGGCCTGTGTGTTTACGTCCTGAACGTGTCGAACAGCCCAGCACTTCTCTCAACGAGCAGGGCTCTGGTCCACGTGAGGGAGCGATGGAGGGGCGTGCTCGGGGCTGGCCCTACCCGAGCACCACCTGCCCTGTGCTTCCTGAACCGCAGAGCAGCATGTCCGTGACCCTTACTCAATGAAGAAACCTGCAACAGCGCAATGTCTCGGTTGTTGTCTTCATGAAAGCAGAACTTCTCGAGCTTCACACCTGCCTCTGCTCCAGGAACCTGCGGGTTGCAGGCCCCAGCCGCGCCCACTCGCCATTTCGTGAGGCCCGACGGCTTCCAGGCTTCACCTCTCCGGTCCACGAGCGAGAGCGGCGCCCGGGACGCACGCACTTCCCACGCTGCTCCAGGGGCCGCCCTCCGGCCCGTCCCAGCGCCGGGAGCCTCTGACGCAGGCCCCTGTGCAAACCCGTCATTTACGTGTGCCGGTTACTCGCTGAGCCCTCTGAGCGGGCGGCCCCGACCCGGCCTCCGTTCCCGACCCGCCTCCTCGCCGTCTCCTTGTCCTCCGCGTGCACCGCCGTCATCTCCGGTCATCTCGGACTTGCAGGGTGTCCGGTGGGTCCTGGGCTCTCCCGCCTGTGCTTTCTCCGCTTCTGTCTAATTCCTCCGTTAGCTCTGCTCTGGCGTTGCTTTCCTCACGGGTGGCCCCTTCGTTCCGCCGTCCTCCCCTGTCCCTCTCCTCCTAACCCACCTCGTCGCTGACCTCTCGTTGGGGCCTCTTGTCTTCGGTGCTGTCGTGTGACGTGCTCGCGGAGATTTTGCGGCGAGGCTGTGTTTTCTCCCAGAGTGGAGGCCCACCCCCTTCCCAGCGCACCCTCCTTCTCGCGCTGTCTTGCCCGCTCGCCCTGCCCTGCTTGCTGCCGCGCGCTTCCTTCTCCAGACTCGAGTTCAAGTCGAACAATCCAGCTATGGGCCACTCTTCGCACGGGGTTTGGTGAATTGTCCGTTCTCCTCGCCTGTTCAGACCTCCGTGGCCTGTGCCCGGAGTGTCGCTCAGTTGAGGGACTGAGGTCGCAGTGCCACGTGCTGCGGGTGGGGGTCACCGGGGGCAGAGAGGTCGGCGTGGGGTTGGGCCTGGCCCGCCCTCCATCGCTGTGTGGGAGGCCCTGCGTCGAGGTTTGCGCTGCATTTTCACAGGTGTATCGCTTTGGAGGCGAGAGGGTGTGGGCTTTGTCCGCTCTGGCTTTGGATTATTCCTGCAGTTCCGGAGCTGATAGCAAAGGCTTTGTTTTTGACTCAGGATTTTTTGACCAGGAAGGTCAGTCTCTGGTGCCTCCTTCCCTTGCCGAATCCTACGTACCTCCAGCAGGTGTTTCTGTCTTTTCCCAACAGGTGGAGGGGAGGGGAGACCTGTGTGCTTTAGCAGTGGTGTTACTAACCCCCTGAGGGGGGGAGCTTCACTTGGGGTTCTTCTCCCCTCGTTCCCATTTTCTCCCACCTTCGGCGTACAGTCTCACTCTCACACCCTCACATACGTACACACACGCTCACATTCACACACACTCACATTCACACACACACATTCATACACTTGTACACACACCCTCACACACACACCCTCATGTACACACACTCACGTACACACACACTCACATTCATACACTTGTACACACACCCTCACGCGCACACCCTCACGTACACACACACTCACATTCTCACACACTCACATTCTCACACACTCACATTCACACACTTGTACGCACACCCTCACATCCACACACCCTCACATCCACACACACATTCATACACTTGTACACACACCCTCAGACACACCCCCACATTCACACCCTCAGACACACCCCCACATTCACACTCTCACATTCACACACTCATACACACACTCTCACACTCACACACACCCTCACATTCACACATTCATACACTTGTACACACACCCTCACATACACACCCTCACACCCTCACACACACCCACATTCACACCCTCACATCCACACACACACACCCTTACATTCACACACACACA
>PVKU01017279.1:0-11980 GCA_004027475.1 Anoura caudifer | reverse complement strand
CTGCTTCTAGAATTCTCTCCATTTTAATCTTGGCTAATGTAATTATGATGTGCCTTGGTGTGTTCCTCCTTGGGTCCACCTTCTTTGGGACTCTCTGAGCTTCCTGGACTTCCTGGAAGTCTATTTCCTTTGCCAGATTGGGGAAGTTCTCCTTTATTATTTGTTCAAATAAGTTTTCCACTTGTTGCTCTTCCTCTTCTCCTTCTGGTACCCCTATAATTCGGATGTTGGGACATTTAAAGATGTCCTGGAGGTTCCTAAGCCTCTGCTCATTCTTTTGAATTCTTGTTTCTTCATTCTTTTCTATTTGGTTGTTTCTTCCTTCCTTCTGGTTCACTGCATTGATTTGAGTCCCAGTTTTCCTCCCATCACTATTGGTTCCCTGTGCGTTTTTCTTCACTAATTGTAGCCTCCATTTGTTCATCTAATTTGCGACCAAAATCAACCAATTCTGTGAGCTTCCTAATCACCAGTGCTTTGAACTGTGAATCTGTTAGGTTAGCTACCAGTGCTTTGAGCTGTGCATCTGATAGGTTGGCTACATCTTGGTCGCTTAGATGAATTAGCCCTGGGGCCCCTATCTGTTCTCCCGTTTGAGCCATCCTTTTTTTTTTTCTTTGGTCTGGTCACAGCTGTTACGTAGTAAGGGGTGGGGCAACCCAGTCACTGGGTTGTGATGATGGATGTGGGGGTGGGGTCTGAGAGGGAACAATGGCGCTTGCTCTGCTGTCTCGGGACTCCAGTCCCCTCCACCACTTTCCCCAAGCAAATTGGGCCCCTCTGGCACTGATTTCCATGTGGGTGGGCTTGTGCACGTTCTAGGACCCTGTGGGTCTCTCCAATGAACTCTCCTGCAAGGCTGGGATTCCCTCATGGCACCCCAACTCTCATAAGTGTTCTCAATCAATTGGTGCTTTTTAGGCTTTATTCCTGGCGCTGGGGCCCTGTGCTGCGAAGTCTGTTTTGCTGCCCGTTTTCGCTTGGATTATTTACGTGTGAATGTGTGATCACGGTCAGCCACTTTGTGCACCTGGGTTGGTCTGCTGTTGCCTCCCTGCACCTGGTAACCGCCACCTGTGCACCGGGACCACCAGCTACCATGCTGGCCACCGACTCCGCCCCTCTTACCGGTCCAGGTGAACCGTTGTCAGATTTCCATACAATTCAATCCTCTCTGTTCTGGTTGGGCTTTTTTTTTTTTTTTTGGTTCTATATTTTTGTTGTCCTTAATCTTGGTTGTGAGAGGAGGCACAGTGTGTCTGCCTACACCCACATCTTGGCCAGAAATCCTAATTATTTTTTTTTTTTATAATCAGAAAAGCTGTACATATTCCCACTGGAAAAACAAACACTTAAAAATCAGTAAAAATGTTCAAATATTGAAAATGTCTCTTTATTGAACTTGTCTTTTTTTTTTTTTTGCTTTCTATAACCGATGAATTATTTTAATGTATTTCTTGACATTTATATATCCATTTACCTTTCTGAACTAACTTGAGTTTGCTGTGCTCTCTTGGTTTTTTAATCTACTGCCAGATTCAGTTTGCTAGTATTTTATTGGGTATCTCTGCATCTTTATTCAAAAATGGTATAATCTATAGTTTTCTTTTTCCTTGCATTGAATGTCAGAGTTTGGATATTAGGGCTGCACTTCTTGCTCCATAAAATTACTTACTTGCTCCTGTGAAATAAATGCGGAAGCCCTCTATACTTTTTGTTTTGAAAACTTTGAAATAATACATACCAGCATTTAGTGGGAGCTGAGTCTGTGCGAGGCACAGTGATCAGAGCCCAGCTCTGCACAGCTCTGCACCCGGGCTCATCTAGCTCTTCACCACAACCCGTGTCAGAGGAGAAGGGCCAGCCTTGGAGCCTTGGGGCTCTGTAGTCAGAAGGCTCGTCTTTAACTTGTCTTTCCTTTTTTAAATTAAACTTTAAATTTTGAAATGATTTAGAGTTATAGTAATTTCAAAAATAGTACAATAATTCTCCTATATCTTTTACAGAAATTCACCAAAGGCTAACATTTTGCTACATTGGCTTTTCATTCTATCTATATACACATATTTTTTTTCTGAGTCATCTGACAGTTATGGATTCTTTCCCCTAAGTATTTCAATGTGTATTTTCTTTTTTTGAGTATTTGATTTATTTATTTTTAGAGGGGAAGAGGGAGAGGGAGAGAGAAAGAGAGAAATAGCAATGTGTGGTTGCCTCTTGTGCCCCCTGCTGGGGACCTTGCCCGCAGCCCAGGCATGTGCCCTGACTTGGAATCAAACCAGTGATCCCTTGCTTCACAGGCCAGCATTCAGTCCACTGAGCCACACCAGCCAGGGCTTATTTTCTTAAAAAAGAATAAAACCACTGTACAGTTGTCAATATCAGGGGATTAACTTTGATATAATACTGTTATGTAATCGTTCAAATTTTATCAATTGTCTCATCAATGTCCTTTATAGCAAAAGAAAAATATTTCCCCCCATTTTAGGATCTTTTCCAGGATCAAACATGATCTAATATTTAGTTGTCATGTCTCTTAAATCTCCTTTAATCACACTTTGTCTTTTATGACCTTGACATTTTAAAAGAGTACATACCAGTTCTTTTTTTGTAGCTTGTCCCTTAATTTGGTGAGTCTGGTGTTCTCTATGATTAAATTCAGGTTCTGTGTTTTTGGCTAGGGTATCATAGTGATATTGTGTCCTTCTAAGTGCATCATATCAAGAGGCACATGATGTCTATTTGTCCTATCACTGGTGATTAACTTTAACCACCTGGTTCAATGGTATCTGCCAGGCGTCTCCACTGTAAAGTTACTGTTTTGTACTTCGTAATTAGTAAGTATTTTGTGGGATAACCCTTTGATACTATATAAATATCCTGTTCCTCATCAAACTTTCACTCACTAATTTTGAGTCAGCAACAAGCAAAGATGCTGAAAGTGAATAGAGACTTTTGCTTCCCTTGGAACTAAAGGGAAGCCAAGAGCAAGTGAGGCATTTAGCCACGTGTTATTTTTAACCATTGCCTAGGGTCTTTGAGTTTTGTCTTTATACATGTTAATTTAACTTTAGTCAGACTCCTACGATTAGTGATTGTCCATAATTTATAACCTTTGGACTCCTAGTTTGGTCACTCAGGGCCCAAGTTCCATCTAACCTGTTATTCTGGTCACAAGTGTCCTTTGGGTCTTTAGCCTGTGTTTCTGCTCTGTCTTTGACCTTTTCATCCCTTATCTTTGCTTCTGATTAAGATGCTGGATTCCAGAATAAACTACCTCTGTGTCGAATCACTTGTGAACAAGCATTGCTCTGGCTACCAGGCCCATCTAATCAGACAGCTGTCTTCTGAGTCACAGTAACATATCCTGTGCTTTCCTAAGGCTGCAATTGTTCTGTGACTCACAGCAGCCAGTTTTTAATGTTAAAGTTCAGAACTATGCATAATATGAAGAACTTTTTTAAATACCAAGTGGTATATAATTAATTACTATTTCTTACAATTAGATGCTACAGAAGTTAAAGAAAAGAGATGAGTAAAGCAAAAAAAAAAAAGTCATTTTTTAGGAAAATGAGTCTTTTTAAAAAAAAATTTATTTTAATTGTTGTTTTTGTAGTTTTCTGTCTTCTACTCCCATCCCAGCCTACCACCCCAGCCCTCCCCACCTCCTTCCCATTTCCACCCCCCTAGTTTTTATCCATGTGTGCTTTATACTTGTTCCTGAAAACCCTTCCCCTTTTCCCCTGAAATTCCCTCCCCTCTCCCCTCCGGTGACTGTCAGTCTGTTCTCAATTTCAGTGTCTGGTTATATTATACTTGTTTGTTTGTTTTGTTGATTAGGTTCCTGTTAAAGGTGAGATCATATGGTATTTGTCTTTCAACTCCTGGCTCATTTTGCTTAGCATAATGCTCTCCAGTTCCATCCATGATGTCACGAAGGGTAGGAGCTCCTTCTTTTCTTTCTGCTGCATAGAATTCCATTGTGTAAATGTACCATAGTTTTTTGATCCATTCATTTACTGATGGGCACCTAGATTGCTTCCAACACTTGGCTATAGTAAATTGTGCTGCTATGAACATTGGGGTGCATAGGTTCTTTTGGATTGGTGTTTCAGGGTTCTTAGGATATAATCCTAGCAGTGGGATTGCTGGGTCAAATGGTAGATCCATTTTTAGTTTTCTTAGAAATTTCCATACTCTTTTCCATAGTGGTTGTACCAGTCTTCAATCCCACCAACAGTGCACTAGGGTCCCCTTTTCTCCACAACCTCTCCAACACTTGTTGGTCATTGCTTTGTTATGATGGCCATTGTGACTGGTGTGAAGTGGTATCTCATTGTGGTTTTGATTTGCTTCTCTCTGATAGCTAGCGATATTGAGCCTCTTTTCATGTGTCTCTGGATTCTCTGCATGTCCTCCTTGGAGAAGTATCTGTTCAAGTCCTTTGCCCATTTTTTAATTGGGTTGCTTGTCTTCTTATAGTGGAGTTGTGTAAGTTCTTCATATATTTTGGAGATTAACCCCTTGTCTGAGGTATCATTGGCAAATATGTTTTCCCATACAGTTGGTTCTCTTTTTATTTTAATACTGTTTTCTTTAGCTGTGCAGAAGCTTTTTATTTTGATGAGATCCCATTTGTTTCTTCTTTCCTTTAGGTCCATTGCTTTAGGGGACATATCAGTAAAAATGTTGCTGTGTGAAATATCTGAGATTTTCCTGCCTATGTTCTCCTCTAGGACTTTAATGGTGTCACGGCTTATATTTAAATCTTTTATCCACCTTGAATTTATTTTTGTGTATGGTGTAAGTTGGTGCTCAAGTTTCATTTTTCTGCACATAGCTGTCCAGTTCTCCCAACACCACTTGTTGAAGAGGCTACTTTTACTCCATCTTATGTTGCTGCCTCCTTTGTCGAATATTAATTGACCATAGAGAATTGGGTTTATTTTTAGTCTCTCTGTTCTATTCCACTGGTCCATGCACATGCTTTGTGCCAGTACCAGGCTGTTTTGATTACTGTGGCCTTGTAATACAGTTTAGCGTCAGGTATTGTGATCCCTTTTACTTTGCTTTTCTTTCTCAAAATTGCTGCAGCTATTCGGGGTTGTTTATGGTTCCATATAAATTTTTGAAGTGTTTGTTCTATGTGAAATATGCCATTGGTACTTTAATAGGTATTGCATTGAATCTGTAAATTGCTTTGGGTAGTATGGACATTTTGATGATGTTAATTCTTCCGATCCATGAACACGGTATATGTTTCCATTTGTTTGTGTCTTCCTTGATTTCTTTCTTCAGTGTTGTGTAGTTTTCTGCGTACAGGTCTTTTATCTCCTTGGTTAGGTTTACTCCTAGGTATTTTATTTTTCTTTTTGCTATATCGAATGGGATTTTTTTTCTTGACTTCTGCTTCTGCTCTTTCATTGTTGATATACAAAAATGCCTTTGATTTCTGGATGTTGACTTTGTATCCAGCTGTTTGGCCAAATTCATTTATTAGGTGGAGCAGCTTTTTGGCCAAGTCTATAGGATTTTCTGTGTACACTATCATGTCATCTGCAAACAATGATAGCTTTGTTTCCTCCTTTCCAATTTGGATGCCTTTTATTTCCTTTGTCTAATCGCTGTGGCTAAGACTTCCAATACTATATTGAATAGAAGTGGTGAAAGTGGACAACCTTGTCTTGTTCCTGATCTTAGTGGAAAAGATTTTAGTTTTTGCCTGTTGAGTATGATGTTGGCTGTAGGTCTCTCATAAATGGCCTTGATTATGTTGAGGAGTGCTCCCTCAATTCCCACTTTGCTGAGTGTTTTTATCATAAATGGGTGCTGTACCTTATCAAATGCTTTTCCTGCATCTATTAATATAATCATGTGATTTTTGTCTTTGCTTTTGTTTATGTGATGTATTACATTTACTGATTTGCAAATGTTGAACCATCCTTGCATCCCTGGGATGAATCCCACTTGGTCATGGTGTATGATCTTTTTCATGTATTGTTGGATGTGGTTTGCCAATATTTTGTTGAGAATTTTAGCGTCTATGTTAATCAGTGATATGGGCCTCAAGTTTTCTTTCTTTGTTATGTCTTTATCTGGTTTTGGGATTAGAATGATGCTGGCTTCATCAAAAGAGTTTGGGAGTTTTCCATCATTTTGAATTTTTTCAAAAAGTTTGTGAAGGATAGGGGTTTCCTCTTCCTTAAATGCTTTGTAAAATTCTTCTGTGAAACCATCCGGTCCAGGGCTTTTGTGTGTTAGGAGTTTTTTGATTACTGCTTCAATTTCATCTGCTGTTATTGGTCTGTTCAGGTTTTCTGCTTCTTCTTTGTTGAGTTTTGGGAAATTATATTTTTCTAGAAACTTGTCCATTTCTCCTAGGTTTTCAAATTTCTTGGCATACAGTTCTTCATAGTAATTTCTTACAATCCTTTGTATTTCTGTGGTGTCAGTTGTAATCTCTCCTCTTTTGTTTCTGATTGTGTTTATTTGGGTCCTCTCTCTTTTTTTTCTTGATGAGTCTGCTTAAAGGATTATCAGTTTTGTTTATCTTTTCAATGAAACAGCTCCTGGATTCATTGATCCTTAGAATTGTGCTTTTAGTCTCTATGTCATTTAATTCTGCTCTGATCTTGGTTATTTCCTTCCTTTTACTTGCTCTTTGCTGTCTTTGTTGTTGTTCCTCAAGTTCTTGTAGGTGTGGGGTTAAGTTGTTTGTTTGTTTCTATCTTTTTTAGGTAGGCCTGTATTGCTACAAACTTCCCTCTGAGGACTGCCTTTGCTGTGTCCCATAAATTTTGGGTCATTGTGAGTTTGTTTCCATTTGTTTCCAGAAACTTTTTGATTTCCTCCCTAATTTCATTCTTGACCCACTGATTGTTTAATAGCATGCTAGTCAATCTCCATGATTTTGAGGATTTTGGGTTTTTCCCCTTGGGGTTGGTTTCTAGTTTCAGTCCCTTGTGGTCGGAGAAAATGCTTGGTATGATTTCAATTTTCTTGAATTTGTTGAGGCTAGTTTTGTGTCCTATCATGTGGTCTATCTTTGAGAATGTTCCATGTGCATTTGAAAAGAATGTGTATTTAGTTTCTTTGGGATGAAGGGCTCTATATATATCAGTTAAGTCCATTTCATCTAGAGTGTTTCCAATGCCACAATATCTTTGTTGATATTTTGTTTGAAAGATCTGTCCATGTTTGACAGTGGGGTGTTAAAATCCCCTAGTATAATTGTGTTGCTGTCAATATCTTTCTTGAAGTCCTCAAAGATTTTCTTGATGTATTTAGGTGCTCCTATGTTGGACGCATATATATATTTACAATGTTTATGTCTTTTTGGTGGATTCTTCCCTTGAGTATTATGAAGTGACCTTCTGGGTCTCTCTTTATGGCTGTTCTTTTGAAGTCTATTGTGTCTGATATGAGCATTGCTACCCCAGCTTTTTTTTCCTGTCCACTGCTTGGAAAATTTGTTTCCAGCCCTTAACTTTTAGTCTTTGTAGGTCTTTTGTCCTGAGGTGGGTCTCTTGTAGGCAACATATGTGTGGGTCATGCTTTCTTATCCATTCAGCTGCTCTATGCCTTTTGATTGGAGCGTTTAATCCATTTACATTTAAGGTTGTTATTGATAGGTACTTATTCATTGTCATTTTTGTGCCTGTGTTTCTCTTTCTCTCTCTCTCTCTCTCTCTCTCTCTCTCTCTCTCTCTCTCTCTCTTTTCCTTCCTTTCCTTAAAGCAGTTTCTTTAGCATCTCTTGCAGCACTGGTTTGGTAGAGGTGTATTCTTTTAGACTTCTTTTGTCTGGTAAGCTCCTTATTTAGCCTTCTATGTGGATTGAAAGCCTTGCTGGGTAAAGTAGTCTTGGCTGCAGGCCTTTGGTTTTCATTACTTGGAATATTTCTTGCCATTCTCTTCTGGCTTGGAGCATTTCCGTTGAGAAGTCAGCTGCTAACCTTATTGGGGCTCCCTTGTATGTTACTTCCTTTTTCTCCCTTGCTGCCTTTAAGATTCTCTCTTGGAATTTTGCCATTTTAATTATGATGTGTCTTGAAGTGGGTCTCTTTGGGTTCCTCTTGATTGGGACTCTCTGTGTTTCCTGGATTTGTGTGACTTTTTCTCTCATCAAATTAGGGAAGTTTTCCATCATTACTTTTTCAAATAGATTTTCTATCCCTTGCTCTTCTTCTTCTCCTCTGGAATCCCTATTATACGGATATTATTACGTTTCATGTTGTCTTGCATTTCTCTTAATCCCTCTTCATTCTTTCTAGGCCTCTTTTCCTTTTCTTGCTCTTTCTGGATTTTTTTTTTTTGTACTTGGTCCTCCAACTCACTGATCCAAACTTCTGCTTCATCAATTCTGCTTTTCATTCCTTCCACTGTGTTCTTCAGTTCAGAAATTGTATTCTTCATTTCCTCTTGGCCCTTGTTGATAGTTTCTATTTCCTTTTTCATGTTGATATAGTTTGCAGTGAGTTCATCGTAGCTTCCCTGTAGTTTCTGGTAGCTCATTGAGAGCTCATGGAGTTTCCTGACAACCACTGCTTTGAACTCAGAATCTGGTAGTTGAGCTGCCTCCATTTCATTTAGCATTCTTTCTGGGGCTTCCTCCTTTCCTTTCATTTGGGGATTGTTTCTTTGTCTTCCCATTGTTTTGAGACTCTTCTTAGCCTCAGCTTCTTAAATTGATCTGTTCTGGCTCCCTGGGTTTATGGTGTGAACTTCTGTGGTAGAATACCTGTGAGATTCAGTGGTGCTGTCTCCTTCAGGTATCCTGGTGTTCACAGCTTCCACTGTCTCAGCTGTTGGGATGCCCCCTCTTTGGGACCGACTCTGGTTTTTTCACAGTTCCAGGGTTTTTTTGTTTTGTTTTGTTTTTTTTCTCACTCATGGGTATTGAAAAAGAAAAGAGGAAGAAGAAAAAGAAGAAAAAAATGAAAAGAGAAGAAAGAAAAGCAGAAAGAAAAAGACAAAAAATTGGAAGGAAGAAGAGATAAGATTGGAAAGAAAGGAAGAAGGAATAAAACAATAAAGAAGTAACGAGAAGCAAAAGGAGTTGAGGGGTAGAAAAGAAAAAACTAATAAAAAATAATTTAAAAAAAACAAAAAACAAACCCCAACTCTTGCTGTTATCAATCTTGCCAAGCTGGTTTTTCTGGTCTTGCTGGCTGCAATGGCCCAGGGGTGACGATATGGCTTTTTCTTCATGGTCAGCACTCAGTTATCTTTGGGCTATTGTCCTCAGAGCTAGCCCAGGGCCTCTCCGCACAGGGCCTCAGGCATATCTTCTGAGGCGGCCTGCGCCTACCGTGGTTGTGGTTGGGTGCAGGTGCTTATGATCTCACAGCCTTCTATGCATGGGCGCTGACTCATATGCGGGCATGAATCGACCGCCATGCAGGTCGCGCACAGGGGTCTAAGATCTCCCAGGCGTCCACGCAGGGGTGCTGACTGTCACACGGGCGCTGATTGGTTGCCACGCAGGTCCCTGTGGTGCGCGGGCGCCGATTCACCACCATGCAGGTCCCTGGTATCACGGTGGCACCGATGGATCCCTGTGCAGCTGTCCCCAATGGCATGCAGGCGCCGACAGTCACGCACAGTCCTCCCAGGGCTATGAGACCTTAACTCCTCTCTGTGAGATTTCAAGCAACCAGGTTTATCCTGGTGCTGCTGAAACCTTGTTTGGCTGGGCAGGGAGCGGCGACCCGGCTCCCTCCCTAGAGTCGTATGGTGAGCGCTGGCCCGGGACCTCAGCCCCCATCCTGGTCTCTGCGCTGCTGGAGTACCCTCCTTACCCTCTGGTTTTTCAGTGCCCGCTGCAATTTTCAATCTCCTGTTTTCACATATGCTGTGTTGCTCATGTCTGTTTGCTGTGCTCCACTCTAAATGAGCCAGGTTTTTCTTCTGTGTGTATACATGGGGGAAGTGGAATGTGTTTCCTCCTACCGCACTTCCATCTTCCTTCTTCCAGAAAATGAGTCTTGAATGATAGGTTGGTAGGGATGTTTTGAGAAGAGGCACACAGGTAAGAATGTGCAGATGCTACACAAGGGTAAGACACCATCCTTTCTAGTAAATGGCTCAACCAGAAGCTTAGAGTGGGGTGTTAAGACAGTGGTGGGACTTCCTTTTGGCCAAATGCAAGCACCTGGAACATGTTAACTGTTTCTATGCTAATTTGCAGGTATTCATAATAGGCATGTCTTTGCTTCTGGTCTCTGGTTACAGTGCCTCCTTGCAATTCTTTAGTTGAGCTAGAGGTTAGATGGCAAGTTGAAACGGAGAGTTGGTCTCTTTAGGTCAATATTGAATGGTACAGGGAAGCTGTTTGCCCCCTTCCCCCTTATTCAATAGTTATCTTGTCTTTTTTTTTTAAGAGCACAGTTTTTCATCATTTCTAAGTTTCTGACTTTACCAGGGTCCTTTTGAGGAAAGCTGATGACTTTTATTTATGAGACTTCAATTAGGTGGGATATGATAGTAACTGGGCGTGGTAATGTCCCAGTTATTCAGCAGCCACATTCTCGATAGTCAGGACCCTTAAAACAGAGCTCTCTGCTATGATGTCACCACATATGTCTGTCATGTTGTTAAATATAAAACACTGAATTTTAATCATTTATTTTAAAATGCATTCGTATGTGAACCCATGAATAAATTCAAGGTTATTCCCATAATAACCTGCCTGTTCCTCAAATTACGACTTTTCTTGTGTGCCAAGAGATGGTGCGGAGATATAAATCTTACCCTTAGGAGCTACACACAGCCTATGGGATGCTTCTACTTGAACTAGCCCTATGTGAGCCCCTGAATGTCCAGGGATATGTGTTTTATTTGGGAATGTCATTGGGTGTGTGTGACATGGTAGAAGATAGCTTAATATGCTAAAATGTATTCAGATTTAGAAATATATCACTCTCCCACCTCCCTTTCCTAAACAAAATTTTTTGGGTGGCAGGAATCGCTTACAAAAGCCCACTCTAATTTGTACTTTAGGAGAGACTCTGCCCTCCCTCAGTCTTTCAGTCTTTCTCTTTTTTATTAATGACTTTTTACACTTTTGGTTTACTACTAAATTAAAAGCAATAAATTAAAATGGAGAGAGACACCATCTTGACAGTAGTGAGAAATGACAGGAGCCACTGAGCAAAAGAAGTATAAAAACTGGCAGAAAAGTTAAAAGCATTGCAATCTCAAGCTATGTAATTTAGAGTGAGGGAAGTAGCATTACACACTCCAGTAGCTTCTGAGGGCATCCCATTGTTGAGTACAGAGCAGGTAATTAATATGTCTAATGATTTCTCCAGTTAACAATGAAAGGTGGAATTTTATCCATATACAATTTGGGAACACCAGGATGTGAATAACAGGTTATCTTTTAAAAAATGGTTTATTTATTTATTTGCAGAGAGAGGGAAAAGGAGGGAGGAGAGGGAGAGAAACATTGATGTGCGAGAGAAACATTTATTGGTTGCCTCTCACATGTCCCCAACTGGGGACCTGCCCCACAACACACACATGTGCTCTGGCTGGGATTGTGACCTTTTGCAGATGAGCCCAACCCACTGAGCCATGCCAGTCAGGGCAAATAATAGCTTATCTTGAAAACTTTTCCTATGACTAGTTCACATTAATTGTAAATGTCTAGAAACATAAAGGAAGAAATATTTAAAAAACAGCTATTTATCACCTGCAGATTTAACTAATCTTAGCATGTTAATATCTAGCTCTCTATGTATAAGTAGAAATGTATATTTCTTTTTAAAATTTATTGATTATGTAATTACGGTTGTCCCATTTCCCCACCTTCATTCCCCTCCACCCTGCACACCCCCCTCCCACCCACATTCCTCCCCTTTAGTTCATGTCCCTGTGTCATAAGTTCTTTAGCTTCTACATTTCCCACACTATTCTTGCCTTCCTCCTGTCTATTTTCTACCCACCGTCTGTGCTACTTATTCTTTGTACTTTTCCCC
>PVKU01017278.1:0-11994 GCA_004027475.1 Anoura caudifer | reverse complement strand
GGAAACTCAACTATCAGATATTGAGTTCAAAGCAATGGTTGTCAGGAAGCTCCAGGAGCTCACAATGAATTACCAGAAACTACAGGGAAACTACAATGAACTCACTTCAAACTATATCAACATGAAAAAGGAAACAGAAACTACCAACAAGGGCCAAGAGGAAATGAAGATACAATTTCTGAACTGAAGAACATAGTAGAAGGATTCAAAAGCAGGATCAATGAAGCAGAAGATCGGATCAATGAACTGGAGGACAAAGTAGAAAAAAACACCCAGAAAGAGCAAGAAAAGCAAAAGAGGCTCAAAAAGAATGAGGAGGGATTAAGAGAAATGCAAGACAATATGAAATGTAATAATATCTGTATAACAGGAATACGAGAAAGAGAAGAAGAAGATCAAGGGATAGAAAACCTATTTGAAAAAGTAATGATGGAAAACTTCCCTAATTTGATGAGAGAAAAAGTCACACAAATCCAGGAAACACAGAGAGTCCCAATCAAGAGGAACCCAAAGAGGCCCACTTCAAGACATATCATAGTGAAAATGGCAAATGCCAAGACAAAGAGAGAATCTTAAAGGCAGCAAGGGAGAAAGAGGAAGTAACATACAAGACAGCCTGATAGGGTTAGCAGCTGACTTCTCAATGGAAACATTCCAAGCCAGAAGAAAATGGGAAGAAATATTCCAAGGAATGAGATCCAGAGGCCTGCAACCAAGGCTACTTTACCCAGCAAGGCTCTCAATCAAGATAGAAGGCCAAATAAGGAGCTTCCCAGACAAAAGAAGTCTAAAAGAATACACCTCCCACAAACCAGATCTGCAAGACATGCTAAAGGGACGGCTTTAAGGAAAGGCAGGAAAAGAGTTAGAGAGAGAGAGAGGAACACAGGTACAAAAATGGCAATGAATAAGCACCTATCAATAATAACCTTAAACATAAATGGATTAAATGCTCAAATCAAAACACATAGAATAGCTGAATGGATAAGAAAGCATGTCCCACCTCAGGACAAAAGACCTACACAGACTCAAAGTGAAGGGCTGAAAACGAATTTTCCAAGCAAACGGACAGGAAAAATAAAGCCGGGGTAGCAATACTCATATCAGACAAAATGGACTTCAGAAAAAGGGCCATAAAAAGAGACCCAGAAGGTCAGAAGGTGACTTCATAATCTCAAGGGAAGAATCCATCAAGAAGACATAAACATTGTAAATATATATGTACCCAACATAGGAGCACCTAAATACATAAAGAAAATCTTAGAGGACTTCAAGAAAGTTATTGACAGCAACACATTTATAGTAGGGGATTTGAACACCCCACTGTCCAAAATGGACAGATCTTTCAAACAAAATATCAACAAAGATATTGTGGCATTGAACAATGCCCTAGATGAAATGGACTTAACTGATATATATAGAGCCCTTCATCCCAAAGAAGCTAAATACACATTCTTTTCAAATGCACAGGAAACATTTTCAAAGATAGAGCACATGATAGGACACAAAACAAGCCTCAACAAATTCAAGAAAATTGAAATCATACCAAGCATTTTCTCTGGCCATAAGGGACTGAAACTAGAAACCCACCGCAAGGGAAAAAACCTAAAACACTCAAAATCATGGAGATTGAATAGCATGCTATTAAACAATGAATGGGTCAAGAGTGAAATTAGGGAAGAAATCAAAAAGTTTCTGGAAACAAATGAAAATGACCTCACAAGAACCCAAAACTTATGGAACACAGCAAAGGCAGTCCTCAGAGGGAAGACAATAGTGATACAGGCCTATTTAAAAAAGATAGAAACATTTCAAACAAACAACCTAACCCTATGCCTATAAGAACTCAAGGAACAATAACAAAGACATCCCAGAACAAGTAGAAGGGAGGAAATAACCAAGATCAGAGCAGAATTAAATGACATAGAGACTAAAAGCACAATTCTAAGGATCAATGAATCCAGGAGCTGGTTCTTGGAAAAGATAAACAAAATTGACAAGCCTTTAAGCAGGCTTATCAAGAAAAAAGGAGAGAGGACCCAAATAAACACAATCAGAAATGAAAGAGGAGAGATTACAACCCATACCACAGAGATACAAAGGATTGTAAGAAATTACTATGAAGAACTATATGCCAAGAAATTTGAAACCTAGGTGAAGTGGACAGACTTCTAGAAAAATATAATCTTCCAAAACTCAATGAAGAAGAAGCAGAAAGCCTGAACAGAAAAATAACAGCAGATGAAATTGAAACAGTAATCCAAAAACTGCTGACACACAAAAGCCCTGGACAGGATGGTTTCACAGGAGAATTCTACAAAGCATTTAAGGAAGAGCTAACCCCTATCCTTCACAGACTATTCCAAAAAAATCCAAAATGATGGAAGCCTCCCAAACTCTTTTTATGAAGCCAGCATCATCCTAATCCCAAAACCAGATAAGGACACAACAAAGAAAGAAAACTTTAGGCCAGTATTGCTGCTGAACATAGACGCTAAAATCCTCAACAAAATATTCGCAAACTGCATCCAACAGTACATTAAAAAAATCATACACCATGATCAAGTGGGATTCATCCCAGGGATGCAAGGATGGTTCAATATTCGCATATCAGTAAATGTAATACATCATATAAACAAAAGCAAAGACAAAAATGACATGGTCATATCAATAGATGCGGAAAAAGCATTGGATAAGGTAAAATACCCATTTATGACACAAACACTCAGCAAAGTGGGAGTAGAGGGAGCATTCCTCAACATAATAAAGGCCATATATGAGAGACCTACAGCCAACATCCTACTCAATAGGCAAAAACTAGAATCTTTTCCACTAAGATCAGAAACAAGACAAAGTTGTCCACTTTCACCACTTCTATTCAATATAGTATTGGAAGTTTTAGCCACAGTGATCAGACAAGTAAAATAAATAAAAGGCATCCAAATAGGAAAGGAGGAAACAAAACTATCATTGTTTGCAGATGACATGATAGTGTACATAGAAAATCCTATAGACTCAGCCAGAAAACTGCTTGACCTAATAAATGAATTTGCCAGTACAGTGGGATACAAAGTCAATATCCAGCAATCAAAGGCATTTTTGTATATCAACAATGAAACAGCAGAAGCAGAACTCAAGGGAAAAAACCTCATTTGATATAGCAAAAAGAAAAATAAAATACCTAGTAATAAACCTAACCAAGGAGGTAAAAGACCTATATGCAGAAAACTATACAACACTGAAGAAAGAAATCAAGGATGACACAAACAAATGAAAACATATACCATGTTCATGGATTAGAAGAATTAACGTCATCAAAATGTCCATACTATCCAAAGCAATTTACAGATTCAATGCAATAGCTATTAAAGTACTAATGGCATATTTCACAGAGATAGAATAAACACTTCAAAAATTCCTATGGAACCATAAACAACCCCAAATAGCTGCTGCAATTTTGAGAAAGAAGAGCAAAGTAGGAGGGATCACAATACCTGATACCAAACTGTATTACAAGGCCACTGTAAGCAAAACAGCCTAGTACTGGCATAAAAACAGGCACATGAACCAGTGGAATAGAACAGAGAGCCCAGAAATAAACCCAAGTCTCTATGGTCAATTAATATTTGACAAAGGGGGCAGCAACATAAAATGGAGTAAAAATAGCCTCTTCAACAAATTGTGTTGAGAGACTTGAGAAGGGGCTCTGTGTGCAGAGCCCCTTCCATGCATCACGGATCAGAATAAAACTATCAAGACATGATCTGCTTGGGGAGGAGAGGTGGTCAGTCTCTCAAAGGAGAAGGACCAAGACCACCTTCCTCAATGGCTTTTATTGGGTTCATAATACACAGGAATACAGGTATGTTAGGTGGCAAGGATCAAACAATGGATAACATTTCAGAGAAATCTGAGGGCTTAACCTGAGTCTGTGTCTGTCAGGTAAGGGGGTTGCAAAAACTTTAGGAGATATACTCATTTCCTCCTCAGACCCTTATCATTTAAGTGAGAGCACTCTTAGCAAAGCAGGTTTCACAGGACTTTACGAATTCTTTCTTATGCCCGATCACCTGGGGAGCTGCTCTGGCCAGCACAGGGCTGCACCACCCTCCATCATAGTTTCAGGCTTAAGCGGATTACAGCCAGGATGTAAGAGATAAGCAAGACATCTCCCAGACAGAAATGGGGACTCGGGCTATGTCAGAACAGCCAGGGGGCAAGGGTCCATCACCCCTCTTCGCTGCAGCCCCCCAAGTCCTTCCATGAGGGTCTTCCAAGTGGTCATGCTTGGCTTGAGTTGCCCCTTCCTTGAGGGGTCTTACCCATCATTGGCTAACTGACCAAGCATTGGAGCCAGAGATGGATTAAGAAGCGGTGCTCCTGCCAGGGAGATAAGCTTTGTCTCCTTAGTGGCTTAGGTCCTCATGACAGAACAGACCCAGATGAAACAGGCCCCCTGGGCTCTTATGCAGCCTAGCCATGGGGTGCACTTACAACTCCTGAAATCAGGCAGAACGGTCTGCAACAAGAACTGGACAGCTACATGCAAAAAAAAATGAAACTCGAGCACCAACTTACACCATACACAAAAATAAATTCAAGGTGGATAAAAGATTTAAATATAAGCTGTGACACCATTAAAGTCCTAGAGGAGAACATAGGCAGGAAAATCTCAGATATTTCATGCAGCAACATTTTTACTGATATGTTCCCTAGAGCAAGGGACATAAAGGAAAGAATAAACAAATGGGATCTCATCAAAATAAAAAGCTTTTGCACCGCTAAAGAAAACAGTATTAAAATAAAAAGAGAACCAACTGTATGGGAAAGGATATTTGTCAATGATACCTCAGACAAGGGTTTAATTTCCAAAATAGATAAAGAACTTACATGACTCCACTCTAAGAAGACAAGCAACCCAATTAAAAAATGGGCAAAGGACTTTAACAGACACTTCTCCAAGGAGGACATACAGAGGATCCAGAGACTCATGAAAGGATGCTCAGTAATGCTAGCTATCCAAGAGATGCAAATTAAAACCACAATGAGATACCACTTCACACCAGTCAGAATGGCCATCATAAACGAAGCAATAAACAACAAGTGTTGGAGAGGTTGTGGAGAAAAGGGGACTCTAGTACACTGTTGGTGGGATCACAGACTGGTACAACCACTATGGAAAGCAGTATGGAATTTTCTAAGAAAACTAAAAGTGGATCTGCCTTTTGACCCAGCAGTTCCACTGCTAGGATTATATCCTAAGAACCCTGAAACACCAATCCAAAAGAACCTATGCACCCCAATGTTCACAGCAGCACAATTTACAATAGCCTAGGTTGGAAGCAACCTAGGTGCCCATCAGTAAATGAATGGATCAAAAAGCTATGGTACATTTACACAATGGAATTCTATGCAGCAGAAAGAAAGAAGGAGCTCCTACCCTTTGCGACAGCATAGATGGAACTAGAAAGCATTATGCTAAGCGAAATAAGCTAGGTGGTGAAAGACAAATACTATATAATCTCACCTTTAACAGGAACCTGAACAACAAAACAAACAGACAAGCAAAATATAACCAATGGCACTGAAATTGAGGACAGGCTGACAGTGACCAGAGAGGAGAGGGGAGGAAATTTCAGGGGAAAAGGGGACGGGTTTACAAAAATAAGTATAAAGGCCACATGGACAATAACAAGTGGGGGTGGAAATGGGAGGTAGTAGGGGAAGAAAACTGTACCTGAACAACAATTAAAATTAATAGAAAGGAAGACAAATCTCAAATTTTGCTTTTATCTTGGTGATTCTACATTTTTGCCAAACCTTTATCAGAGCTTGTTCCCCTGGGAGCCTTTAGCTTATCGATCCAGTCTTTTCTGCTCTCTTTTTTCAGTGATGATCTCCTTGGCAAGAAATGGCAAAAGTTCTAGCAAGTTCTGAGCAGAGGACTTCCGGCCAAGATGGAGGCATAGGTAAACACATTGTGCCTCCTCGCACAACCAAAATAAGTACAATAACAATTTAGAAACAAAATAACATCCAGAACTGACAGAAAAATTGAACTGTATGGAAGTCTGACAACCAAGGATTTAAAATAGACACATTCATGCAGATTGGTAGAAGGGGCGGAGTTGGGCGGCCGGGTGGAGAGGGGTCAAGGCAAAAAAAAAGCAGTGGCACTGGGAGCGCAAGGCAGCAGTTGACAAATTCCGACACGCAAGACAGCAGTGGGCAGACCCTGGGCACAGGGTGGCAGTTGGCAGACCCTGCGAGGCTCTGATTGTGAAGTGGGGCAAGGCACACAAGGCAGCTGGCTGACCAGGCAGTCCCACATTTGCACACAGATAAGCCAGTTGTAACTGGGGAGCAAGACACACTGTGCAACCCAGGGTCCCAGTGCAGGCAAATAAAGCCTCAGAACACTGGTTGAAAATGACTGTGGGCGTTGAGGTGCCGGGAGAGACTCCCAGCCTCATAGAAAAGTTCATTGGAGAGACCCACAGGGTCCTACAATGTACACAAGCCCACCCACCCAGGAATCAGCACCAGAAGGGTCCAATTTGCTTGGGTCAAGTGGCGGAAGGGACTGAAATCTGACAGAGAAAGGAGCAAGCGCCATTGTTCCCTCTCTGACCCCTCCCCACGTACAGCATCACAAACCAGCACATGGGTTGCCCTGCCCTGGTGAACACCTAAGGCTCTGCCCCTCATACACAACAGGAGCAACAAGACAAAAGAAAAAGAAAAAAGAAATTGCCCAAATGGAAGAACAGACCAAAGCTCCAGAAAAAATACAACTAAGCAATGAAGAGATAGCCAACCTATCAGATGCACAGTTCAAAGCACTGGTGATCAGGATGCTCACAGAATTGGTTGAATTTGGTCACAAATTAGATGAAAAAATGAAGGCTACACTAAGTGATATTAAGGAAAATGCACAGGGAACCAATAGTGATGAGAAGAAAACTGGGACTCAAATCAATGGAGTAGACCAGAAGAAAGAAAGAAAGAAACAACCAAACAGAAAAGAATGAAGAAACAAGAATTCAAAAAAATGAGGAGAGTCTTAGGAACCTCCAGGACATCTTTAAATGTCCCAACATCTGAATTATAGGGTTACCAGAAGAGGAAGAGGAAGAGCAACAAGTGGAAAACTTATTTGAACAAATAATAAAGGAGAACTTCCCCAATCTGGCAAAGGAAGTAGACTTCCAGGAAGTCCAGGAAGCTCAGAGAGTCCCAAAGAAGTTGGACCCAAGGAAGAACACACTAAGACCCATCATAATTACATTACCCAAAATTAAAATGAAAGAGAGAATCCTAGAGGCAGCAAGAGATATGGAGACAGTTACCTACAAAGGAGTTGCCATCAGACTGTCAGCTGATTTCTCAAAAGAGATCTTGCAGGCAAGAAGGGGATGGAAAGAAGTATTTCAAGTCATCAAGGACCTACATCCAAGATTGCTCTGTCCAGCAAAGCTTTCATTTAGAATGGAAGGGCAGATAAAGTTCTTCTCATATAAGGTGAAGTTAAAGGAGTTCATCATCCCCAAGCCCTTATTATATGAAATGTTAAAGGGACTTATCTAAGAAAAAGAAGATAAAAGCATATATAGTAAAATGACACCAAACTCACAATTACTAATCACCACACCTAAAACAAAAACAAAAGCAAACTAAGCAAACCACTGGAACAGGAACAGAACCACAGAAATGGAGATTGCATAGAGTGTTATCAACAGGGGAGTGGGAGGAGGAGAGAGGGGGAAAAAGTACAGAGAATAAGTAGCATATAGGTAGGAAATAGACAGGGGGAAGGCAAGAATAGTATGGGGAATGTAGAAGCTAAAAAACTTATGACACATGGATATGAACTAAAGGTGGGGAATGTGGGTGGGAGAGGGTGTGCAGGGTGTTGGAGAATGAAGGGAGGAAAATGGGACAACTGTAATAGCATAATCAATAAAATATATTTAAAAATAAAAAAAGTTCTAGCAAGTTCTGGGCAAGATAGGAGGGCTTGGAGGATTCTGCCTATTCATAATCTCTCTTGGTTAATAGTGGCCTGTACAACATGACTGACATTGGTCAGGCCCTTTATAGACTCTGTCACTCTCAGAGTAAAGCAGTGAGATGTTGACAAATAAGGTAAATTTCTGAATGATTGATACTATCACAAGGTATCTCAGGAAATACAATTATATGTATATTCATTTGTAAGAAGCCAATTTTACTATGTAGGCAATGAATATATGTGATGCAAATGAACATCTTAATCATAATAAAAAAATGATGAGTGTGTAATATAGAGTTTAAAATTTAAAATGAGTTTGAAAGTGATGGCAGGGGCCTGAAATTATGTTTTGGTGGCTCTGTGTGTGTATGCGTGTGCGTATCAACATTGGTGGAAAGACTCATAGGATGTCTTTATGTAAATGTTTCAGGAGACTCTTTATCTCCTAATAAAATGTCTAAAACTCAGGAAGATTTACATTTTAGTTCTTGGCTTCACATGCCAGCTTTGCAATTGAAAAGTAGATTCAACTGTTGCATACATTCCAAATTCTACTGTATTAGGGAGATTGGTTGGCCAATGGGTAATCCTGCAAAAATATCACCCATTTACTACATTTTACTGAAATTTATTTGGTTTCAACAGAAAAAATCTACTGTAGCAAGGGTTTCTTTAAAAGCAGTAATAGCAAAATTTACAAATAACTTGTTTTCAAAGAATCTAAGGAGATAGTGACAACTTTAGAAAAGTTTCATGGCAGAATCTAGACTCTCAATACATGCGATGGAGCACATTGAAATTCTGAGAATTAAAAAAAAAGTCTTTGTGTAGAGAATCTGGAGTGTGGTGCATCCACCAGGATAACTGAAACAAAAATGGTAATGATGATAATGGTGTCTCTCTCGCCTAACAGAAGCATTCTGGAAAACAACCCAACTTTTCATTGTTCCCAGCTCAGGCTGTGTCATAAAGAAAGACAAAAAAAAATTGATGAATGTTACAGCCAGACATCAAAAGGAACACCTGTAGTCTTCTGTCCATAAAACTGCAAGAGGCTGAACATAATGTGATTTCTTTGGTTACAGAAGATCCACAGGCTGCCGCATGCACTGAAAGAAGTGTAAAAGTGGGACTCTGAGCTGGCAGAATATAGAGAAACAAGTGAGAGTCCCAGGAGCACCCCACTTCCCATAATGAATGGTCAAATCATGTAAATATTACTCTCTGTGAAAATGGTATCTTTGGCCAGGCAGTTGCTATTATGTACTATGTATAGTACTTCAAAATATTCCTAGTTCAGTTTATTTCTTATAAGTATTGATTTTGTTAGTTTAAATTTAAATATAAACAAATCTCTAAAGTTGGAACTCAAAATTCTGAGAACTGAATTTTGCAGATGAGAATTTAAAATTAATTCTGATTATATGAATTTAAGGGTAACCTGCCCATTTATCTACCATTTATCTGATACAATTTCTATTTTAGTAAAATAAGATGACAGGGCTGCATACCAAAATTAGGTGGCTTGAAGTTTTCCACAAAGAACATTTTTGATTCCCATTGTTAATTGCTCCTACAAAATTTTATAGGTGTTTAGAAATAGCTGCTGATGAATATTAACAATATTCTTGTTAGATGGTGTTGTTAAATTGAATAAAAACAAAATGACATTGGGATGAAAAGATAGTGCCTGAGAAACAGAGAATCATAGAATCCCAGGGGATATTAGTGGTCATCTAGTCTCACCCTCTCAATTTACAAATGAGAAAGTCCAGTCCCAGAGTGATTAGTTAGTTGGTAGGGTGTGAGTTAAAGCTTGTGACTCTGACATCAACTCCAGAGTAGGAATTACTGGTAAAGGCAGCCAGTCTACAAGATGGCCTCCAATGACCCTCACACTCCACAGTGAATCTGAGCTAGCTCTGTCTGACCAATAGAATGTGGTGAAAGTGGCATTCTGGGACTTAAGACCTGTAGGCTAGGTCTAAAGAAGACTTGCAGCTTCCACCTGGGCCTCCTGGAATGCTCACTTTTGGGAAATTCTTCTCTCAGGACCCTGTTGCCATGACATGGGAAGCTCAAGCCACATGGAGAACTTGTAGACACCCTAGGCAACAGACCTAGTTACCTTCCTTGTCAAATGCCAAAGACTAACTGGCAGCTTCGTGAATGCACCACTTTGCACATTCCTTCCTACAGAGCTTTCTGAAAACTCTAGCCTTAGCCAGCATCTGACTCCAATCACATGATAGGCTCCAAGTGAGACTCATCCAGAAAAGTAGAGTGAACATAGAGAACCATGAGGGACTATAGTAAAAATTGTTGTCTTCATCTATTAAGTTTTAGGATAATTTTTATGCAGCAATGACTAGATAATTGAAACAGAGATAAAACTAAAAAGGGGTCCAGAATCTCACTACTTTATTCATGCACGTGATGAGTAAGTTTCATATGCATTACTTCATCAAGGAAATTGTCTTCTCCTCTCTTTTAAACCAAAGCATGACAGATCTCAAAGAATGAGATCTGACTCAGACATCCAAAGCAATGATAAGTCCTCTTTTTACCATTCTAAATTCTCTGACCCTAATTTCCCTAAAAATGACAATAACCTCAAATGGCATTTACGTGTTAGTCATTAATGCTAAGTGTGTTTACACTCATTTAATCTTCACAAAACCACTATGAGATCTGTTCTGTTATAAACCCCATTTATGTATGAAGAAACTGAAGCACAAATGAGTTCACAAAAACTTGATGTACACCATTAAGCTACTAAGTATGCAGATTCCAAACCCTCAACAATCCAACCCTCCATCCAGGGTCCAAGTGACACCCGACTCCATGCAGTGTCCCACAGAATAGCCCCATGGTTTAGGAAATACCCTCTCCCTCCATCCCAGGTCCAGGGAATACTCCCTACCTCCATCCAGGATCTCACAGAATAGATCTACCCTGCTCCAAGGTTTGGGAAATGCCCACTCCCTCCACCCAGGGTCAAAGGAATACCCCCTCCCTCCATCCAGGGTCCAGGGAATACCTCCTCCATCCATTCAGGACCCAGGGAATACCCTTTCCGTCCAACCAAGGTTCAGGGAATACAATCTCCCTCCATCCAGGGCCCAGACAATACCCCCTCCCTACATCCTTGGTGCCGCCAAACGCCCTTGCCACCATCCAGGGTCTCATAGAATAGCCCCACTCTCATCCTCTATTCAGGGAAAACAGCCTCCCTCCATCCATGGTCCAGAGAAAACCTCCTCCTTCCATTCAGGGCTAAGGCAACACCACCTCCCTCCCTTCCTCCGTGGTCCAGGCAATACCCACTGCCTCCATCCAGGTTCCAGGGAACACCCTTTCCCTCTGTCCAAGGTTGCACAGAATAGCCCCAACCTCTTCCCGGGTTCAGGGAATACCCGCTCCCTCCTTCCAGGGTCCTGGGAATATGAACTCCCTTCAACCAGGGTCCAGGGAATACCTCATCCCTCCATTGAGGGTCCAGAGAATACCTCCTCCATCTATTCAAGGCCAAAGAAATACCCCCTCCCTCCATTAGGGTCCCAGGGAACCCCTTCCCTCCATCCAGTATCCCACAGTACAGCATCACCCTCCTCCAAGCTTCAGTGAATACTCAATTTCCCTATCTAGGGTCCCAGGATACCCCCCCTCCATCCAGTGTCCCACAGAATAGCCCCACCCTCCTCCAGGGTTTAGAAAATACCCCTACCCTCAAAGAAGGTCCAGGGAATACCCCCTCCCTATATCCAGGGTCCAGGGAATGCCCTCTCCCTCCATCCACTGTCCACAAAACACCTCCCTCCATTCAGAGTCCAGGGAATACTCTCTCCCTCCATCCAGGTTTCCAGGATTCCCCCTAGCTCCATCCACTGCCCCACATAGTAAGTAGCTCCACCCTCCCCCAGGGATCAGGGAATACCCACTCCCTCCATCCAAAGCCCAGGGAATACCCTCATCCTCCTCCA
>PVKU01017277.1:0-12002 GCA_004027475.1 Anoura caudifer | reverse complement strand
GTTTTTTATTTTTTTATTTTTCCCTTGCTCAGCATTCAGTTTTCTCTGGCCTACTGTCCTCAGAGGTGTCCCTAGATTCTCTGCCCAGGGACCCAGGCGCGAACTGTGGTCGTGCGCCCGCAAGTTCCGATGTTCCCTGAGTCTTCCTTGCACAGGTTCCAACTGTCCCACGAACACGGTTCAACCCCTATGGTGCCCAGCGACTGCGTGCCCTGTCGCACCGGGTCTCCCTGGGCGCGCTGATGCACCGATCCCCTAGCAGCTGTTTACAATGTCGTGCGGGCGCAGACCACGGTGCTCGATCCAGCTCCCGCGTTCGTTCCTCCCGGGGCTATGAGGTCTTAACTCCTGTCTGTGAGATTTCAAGCGACCAGGTTTATGCTGGTGTGGCGGGTCCCTGCTTGGCTGCCCAGGGAGCGAATGTTCCTGCTCCCTCCCCTGCGTCTTACGGCCAGCCCTGGCCTGGTTTCTCGGCCCCCGCCCTGGTCTCCGCACGGCCGGAATACTCTCCTTACCGTCCAGTTTTTCAACGTCCACTGTAGTTTTCGATAATCTGTTTTCAAATATGCTGTGTTTCTGGTGTCTGTTTGCTGTGCTGCATTGAAAAATGTCCCGGTTTAAGACCTCTGTGTGGGAGGCAGAGATGTACGTCCTCTTACCATGCCGCCATCTTCCCGGAAAATCCAGAATTTCTTAATGGTTTATAAAATGATAGCCCTGTTGCTTCAATTGTAAATATTTTAAAAAGCTCAGTGTACTACAAATACAAAGTAGTTTTGTTAGATATTTATAGTAAAATAATAACTGAGGTTTAAAAATGGTTGAAATAGTTTGATTTTCTTCTATTTTATTATTTGCAATGCGTGGGAAAATTTATTGACAGAATTAGACAACAATTTGTGTTTTTCGGAGAAAAGTATTTTATAATAAACAGCATGTTTAGCTGTGTGTGTAACTTTTATATAATATGCTTTCCTTTAAGAGTGGGTTGCCTTAGAAAATCTTTAAAGACACTTTTTGTTTTTAAATTCCGTAATTCCTTAAAACGGCTTGCATAATGATGAAGATGCTAAGTGTTCCAGCTTCTAACTTAAGTGAACAGAGCACATCTTTAGTAAATATCTTTACTCTTGTACTCCCTGGGAAACCCAGTACTTAGCACCGCTGGAGATACGTGATTCTGATTGCACGGTTGGATAGAGCAATGGGTCGCGGAGGTTGCTCATCTACCTTTGCGGTGAGTCACACCAGGCTTTTTTTGTTCCCGCCTCAGGTATGTCTTTTATCTCCTGAGGGACGGCATCTATAGAGTAGATCTCCCGGTGCGGCCTGGTCGGGACTCGAAAGCCACGCGCATTGTGGAGAGTTGCACGTTGCGCGACTTTGCAGTGAAGCCACAGTCCAAGCGAATCATTTACTTCAATGACACTGCCCACGTCTTCATCTCGACATTTCTGGATGGCTCTGCTTCCCATCTTGTCCTGCCTCATGTCCCCTTTGCTGATGTGAAGAGCTTTGCTTGTGAAAACAATGACTTCCTGGTCACGGATGGCAAGGCCGTTTTCCAGCAGCACGCCTTGTCTTTTAATGAGTTCATTGTGGGGTGTGACCTGACACACATAGAAGAGTTTGGGTTCGGTAACTTGGTCATCTTCAGCACGTACACCCAGCCATACCCGCTGCCGGCCCACCCACAGCGGCTCTCGGTGCTGTTTGGCTCCCACCAGGCCCTGGTTCAGTGGAAGCCTCCTGCCCTCGCCATAGGAGCCAGTGAGTGCTCTCTCTGCAGCGTGGTTATGGCCTCACTGGAAGGAAGTGGGGGCCTGAACGGCTTGCCACTGTGACTCAATTTTGAGGGCACATATGTGATTATTCACTCATCTACCAGACAGGCTACTTAGCTCAAAAAAAAAGTTTTTACACATTTATTCTGCATGTATTAGTTTTGCATTGGGAGGATCTCTGTATTCTCCATTTCTATCCTAAAAGAATGGTGCAAACATTTATTGAGTGCCTACTAGGAGCCAGGCACTGACATTCTAGTCTGAGTGAATATTAGCTAGGGGGATAGAACATTTGGGTGGAGATTTTGTATCCACCATGATCGTGAATGAACTTGAGCAACTTCCTTAAACTCTCTAAGCTTAAACTTCTATCTCTGGAGAGGCAGTTTGTGTGGTGGGTTAAGTAGGTGGGCTCTGTAGCCAGCCTGCATGGACTCAAAGGCTGGTCTTGCCATTTATTAGCAGCATGACCCTGGGCAAGTTACTTAACTACTCTGTGCATCAGTCTCCACAGCTGGAAAAGGAGGGTATTAATGATGCCAGTCTATGGAATTGTCATACAGATTAAGTTAAGATGCCTAAGCAGAGCACTTGAAACAGTACCTAGCACAGAGGTCAGCAAACTTTTTCTGCAGATGACGGACCAGAGAGTAAATATTTTCAGCTTTGCGGGTCATATCGTCTGTGACGTAGCTATCCAACACTGCCTTGCAGTGTGGAAACAGTCACGGTAATGATCGCTGAGTAACTGAGGCTGCGTTCCAGCACAACTTTATTTACAAAACAGGCAGTTTTGGCCCCAAGGCTGTAATTTGCCAACCACTGGTCTCCTAGAGTATTTAGCAAACTATTTTCTGCCTTGAGACAAAGTTAATTATGCCTGTTTGCTGTATATCTTGAAGACAGCTAAAAATAAAGAGGCATTTTTTTTGTATTGTTTGGGCTTCTGGGAGAAAGGTGCTACCTAGCAGTGGGAATTACATTAGAGATTCCTCACGGACCATTTGTTTTTTAGGAGCCTGGTTCCACCTGGTGGTGTCAGAGAGCACGCCTCTCACGGTTCTCTGCACCAAACACACTGCTCTGACTGAGGAACAGTGTCCTCTGATCTGCTGGGAATAGTGTCTCCATCAAGAAGCAAATGAGTGGCATGGGTGGGATGGACACTGTTCCAGTCATACTGTCAAAGTGGTCAAACTAACCTTAATGATAGGTTGTGTAACAGGTATTACTGCCCAGTTACCCTTCCACCCAAGGTGAGGCTGACAATCCTTTGTTTGCCCTTGCTGATACCATCCTGACCAGTAATCGGAGTTAACTCTTCCCATCAGGCCCTTCTGCCTGGCAGAACTGGACTTACGAGGTGAAGATATCCATCCAAGAGTTCCCTGAACTCACTCGCGTTTTCTCTAACATAAGTGACA
Organism: Anoura caudifer; assembly: GCA_004027475.1. Taxonomy (NCBI): domain Eukaryota; kingdom Metazoa; phylum Chordata; class Mammalia; order Chiroptera; family Phyllostomidae; genus Anoura; species Anoura caudifer. Next base: position 8,794 of record PVKU01017277.1, on the reverse strand, counting down.
CCATGCTTAATGTCCCTGAGCTGCAGAGCGCTACAAAATACGAGGTTTCTGTGAGAGCAAGTTCTCCCAAGGGTCCAGGCCCCTGGGCAGAGCCCTCGGTGGGCACTACCCTGGTGCCAGGTGAGAAAATGTTCTTGATTTAAAGAATGATTCTGACACCGCCCGCCCCCCCTGCAAAAAGACTTACTCTCTGTGCCCCTTAAAATGAGTTACCTGCAATGTGGTAAAGAAATTAAAATGAGGGTGTGACGAGCTCTTGAGTGTGTGTTTATCTGAGATTAGGAAAACACAGAGAGAGCACTGTGTGATATTTCTGTGTCTAGCCTGCTATTTTAAACTTTCCAACATAGTTTGTGGAAACAATGTAAGTTCTTCTTCTTCATGGCTTTCTTCTTTCTCATGGTTTGTTAAGCATAGCACTCCTTGAACTCTGAAGGTCATGGGGAGAGGAGTTGAGGGGCCACAAATTATACTAAATTCCATCCTCTTGGCAGAAAGAAAATGGAAAGATAATTGTACCATTTATCCTACTGTTCTTATCACACTTGCTTCTGGGTGCTCTGAATGGGACCGTGGCAACCAATAGTGAAAGAAAAAAAAAATCTGCCATGACCATGACATTGCTCTAGAGGCAATATTACCACACCTTTCTCTTCACATTCCATTTCAAATATTTACATAAAAATCAAAAAGTGTGTTTACTATTCTATATAATTCTATTAAGCAGGTACAATTGCTTATACCTTTCCAGAGTATTTTCAAAATGTTGATATTGTTTTACTTTATAAAAGAAATCCTAGGGTATAAGAAGTGTGCCCCAAAAAGTGTGCTTTCAGTGATATTTCTTTCAATTTCTTTTTTTTACCAAATAGCTACAGAACCACCACTTATCATGGCTGTCAAAGAAGATGGGCTCTGGAGTAAACCATTAAATAGCTTTGGCCCCGGAGAATTCTTGTCCTCTGATATAGGAAATGTGTCAGGTAAATACCAAGTCCCTTTACACTTGGAATGGCAGGTTTCTACTCACAAGACTTCCTAAGCTACTCCATAAGTCAAGAGAATTGAGTTCTTTGGAATTAGGTCAATAGTGAAAGGGGGGAAAAAGAACTAAACTATAATGCCAGTGAGAGTATTAAGAAAATGTTGGTTCTCTTGCCCTGGCTGGTGTGGTTTGGTTGGTTGGGCCATCATCCCGTAAACCAAAGGACTGCAGGTTTGGTTCCCGGTCAGGACACATCCCTAGGCTGTGGGTTCAATCCCTGGTACTAGGGCATGTACAAAAGGCAGCTGATCGACATTTTTCTCTCACATCGATGTTTCTCTCTCTCTCTTTTTCTCCCTTCCTCTCTCTCTAAAAGCAATGAAAAATTGTCCTTGGATTAGGATTAAAAAAAAATGTTGGTTCTTAAGTAGGAGTGCTATTTATTATTTCACAAAATGTGACATCACTTATTGATTTATGTCCATTTCAAGAAAGCTTTGATATTCTTCTTATGTATTTTAATCTGTGAATGTTGTCTCATAGTAACAAACTATCTTGTTCCACTAAGGTGGCTATACTTTAGTTATTTTTTTTTACGACTTACCAGTAAGACGGGAACATGGAAAGGCTGCATGAAAATATAAATAAAGAATGAGAATTTCATGTCAAAGGGGATTATTAAGTAACGAGTGGATAATTTTGCCTGGAAGATACTAGAATGAAGAAAAGTCTTCATTATAAGGTCATATAATAGTGATCTTGCTGGAAAATGGCATCTTTTGTAATTATCTAATCATTTGACCTACCTACTTGGCCATTAAAAGTACAACAGCATTTCTGACCAACAAAGGAGTTGGGCTTGGGGGGCAGTGTGGTACTGATGGAAAGAAGGCTTTGGGGTTGTCTTAAATCATAGCTCCCCCTCTTTTCACTTGTGGGACCTTGGGCAGAATAGATAATCTCACTGAGTCCCAGGTTTGCCATGTCAGAAATGGGGATAATTCCTCTTTCATAGCTTTGTTTAAGAATTAAGTGAGACATGTAGACATGCCTGGGAGGATGTTTGGGAAAGAGGAGATGTTTAATGAATATTAGTTCCTCTCTCTAGTTCCAGCGGTAAAGGTTTTGGGATACCATTACTAAAATATTCTTGACCAATCCCTGAAGTTCTAGTGACAATCTATGTTAACGTACACTTTAAAATTAGATTCAGGTGAATGCGTGATTCCTTGACTTGCTATGTTTATGTCAACACATGTGAAAAAATAACTTTTATAAATTCACTTTGTTTTGAGACATGGATTGGTATAACAACAGCCTCTACTACAGTGACATGAATGGTGATGTTTACGTGTGGCTGCTGAGTGGGACCAATACCTCAGAGAATCACCACATACCCAACATTACAGGAGCAGGAGCGATAGCTTATGAGTGGCTGGGTCACTTTCTCTACTGGGCTGGAAAGACCTATGTGGTAAGTGAAAGCCTGGCATTCTGGATGCTCCAGAGCAATGCCCACCCATTTCAGTGGCTTCAATGTTATTTCTCTGATTTTTTCATGCTTGTGCACCACCTATGCTATTAGTTATTTAATATTTGTCTATAAGCCTGCTCCTATTTTAAAATTAGAATTCACTGATGTGTAAAAGAAATTTTTGTCTTTGGTGTACTACTTTCAATATCTTAAAATAAATATATTAAAATGTTCACTAGTGGGGTCAGTGTCCTGGAGGAAGGTGACACATTTCAAAGGCACGATTAAAAGAAAATAAGTGAAGGAACTATTTTCAAAGGTGTGGACAGGGCCGAGGAAAAGGAGCAAAGGATGGAGAAGCATGCCCTGGGCTAGCAAGTGTGGGAAGACGCAACTACCTCCGGGCAGAAAGGGGCAAAGCAAAGAAGGAGAAGCAGCTGCGAGGGCTGTAGCTTCAGGACAGTTGCTGACATGGGCGCCAATCACTGTCAAAATGTATGGGTTGGGGGAATGGGCACCCCAACCCCTCTTTCCTTCTGCCCTCAGATTTCCCGTCAGTATTTCCATTGGTTGAACTTCCCTGGAAGCAAGAGAACGAGGGAGGCCAATTGACACAGTTTGTAGGCAGCAGCCTCCAGGGGCACTGAGGAGGGTGGAGAGGGTTGAGAGTGGACCTGGAGGCAAAAGGAAGACATCTTGGGCATGTGTACTGGTGTACTTTGAGAAGAAAGATGGTTAATAATGAGAACAGTAGTCTGACAGGTCAGGAAATATAGTACTGAAATTGTTTTCTAATCAGGAAGGTGCTATTTTCAGTGCTTTTATTCACTCAACAATCATTTACCTATTAACAATGTTTTAGATCCCTGAGAATAGGCATAGTAGGGAATGTCAGCAGTAGATATGTCTCTGCTCTTTTTTTTTTTAAATCAGCTTTATTGAGATATAATTCACACACCATAAAATTCACCCTTTTGTTTTGGAAAATGGGTGGTGTTTTAGTATGTTTAGCATTGCACAACCATCACCACTTGCCCTTGATCTCTTAATGAGATAAAAATACATACATGAAATAATAAAAGAAACATACAAAGCAATGTATTTATGGGCAAAGCAATATGGTATCATCTGAATCCATAAGTGCTAATGACTTGTAGGTACAGCTGAGTGGGGTTCATCAGAGAGTGCTTCCTGAAATGGGTTAGTTGGAAATAGTTTAGAAAGAGGAATTGGAAGAATGGTTGTTAAAACTGGCTTCAAGTGTCTGCTCAGTCTCTTATAAAACTGTTTAACTCCAGAAAAGTTTGCTTAACTTCTTTGAACATAGTTTACTCCTGAAAAGGTAGGGAATATAAATCCTTTATCGGCTTAATGTGAAGGTTACAAAAGCTTATATTTTAAAGACTGAAGAAAAAAATAGCTCCTGGTGCATAATAGGTGCTCACTAATAATGGCAGTAGTTAATATTATGAAAAAACTATTGATAGAAAGGAGCAAGGAGAGACATCATTGTTTATGAGAATGTATACATCTTCCTCAGGAGTCCAATATAATACATTCTTACCCAGCAGTGTTTAGACTGTCTGGATATATGATTAGGAAGAACAAGTATTTTAACTCAAAATAAATTTATTTCCCTTCCCTTTAGAGACATGAAAAGAGAAAAGAGATAAGCTATATGAGGGCAGATACTATGGCTACTGTGTTTACAAAGTTTAGCACACTGCTCAGCATGTAGTGCCAATAAATATTTGTGGTTGACCAAATGAATGGATAAATGCAGCAATTTAATAATGATTACAGTCAACTCTTCAGAAATCATGATGCCGTTTGAAATCATTGACTGACCGTATGATCGTGTGTTACAGATACAAAGGCAGTCTGTGTTGACAGGACACACAGACATAGTGACTCATGTGAAGCTGTTGGTGAATGACATGGTGGTGGACTCAGTTGGTGGATATCTCTACTGGACCACACTCTACTCGGTTGAAAGCACCAGGCTCAATGGGGAAAGTTCCCTCATCCTACAGGCACAGCCCTGGTTTTCGGGGAAAAAGGTGACAAATTAAAAATAAGATCTGATTATTTAATAATTCTGAATAAAACTGTTTCTGCTCATTGTGAGTGCATAAAGTGGACTCTGAAAGGAAATACTATTATAGTAAGAACTTGGTATAAGCAAAATTTCTGTAACTTTTATTTGATTATCATTATTGATTTAAAATTTTAAAACATAATATGGAAATTTCTTGTAGTTTGCCTTATCTTGAATGGTCCACACTTAAAAGTGTTTTAATTTCTGATTGTTTTTATTGTCTCAGGAATTCTAGTGGCTACATCAGAGCTTGTTGGGTAGTGATTAGGTGTTTCATTATTTTTCATCAGTTTTGGATGTTGACTGCTCAGAAAACTGGCTGACTCCACAGCTAATTATTTGACTTCTCTGTGTCCATTTCCTTATCTGAATAATAGGACTAATAACAATTATTCCACCTCTCACTGTTATTGCAAAGATTAAATGAGATAATCCACAGGAAGTAATGAGACTAGTTCAAGGCACATGGTAACTGTTTGATAGTCAAGCTCTCATCATTGTAACGCAGTCTAAATAACAAACTGGTATCTGAATGTTTCTAAAACAAATGCTATTTTTACTTCCTCAGCTTCTAGAACCAGTGCCTATTATTCCTGACCCTGTTTAGCTACCCTCTACATAGCCATCTAAATTTCTGATTTTTTTTCTGATCGTGACAGTAACATATGTCTAAAGTTCTCTTTGTTTCGCTGCCATCCTTTGCATGTCACTCACAGATTCATCATGGAGCCATAAGACACACTGCAGTCAGCAGTTCTGATGAAACCATGAGCCAGCTATTTATAGAAAAACTTAAAATATTTGTGTGATGAAGTGGGGCATAAAGTGAGATATTCATGTAAAATTAAAAGACACTTTTTGCCCCATATGATGGGCTGGGCTCATAGTACATAGTACATTTTACCCCAGAATTAAACTTCAGGGTTTTAGTTTAGACCAACGGGATTATTTCCAAGGCACACACACTATTAGACATAACAACGAGGCCAAAGATTTATGGACTACCCTCTGCCTCTTTAAATATGAAACCAAGTGACTGAAGGGATGGGGTGATGACTCGACACCTAAACTTTACTTATCGCTTGAATAGTTTCTTGTATTCCAGCAAAGGGAGCTGTAGAATCCCCCTTTTTTAAGAGGTAAGCAGTGTTGCTAGTTGTAACAGCATGGATGGGCGTGGATATTAAGTTAAATAAGTCAGAGAAAGACAAATGCCATATGATTTCATTTCTATGTGGAATCTAAGAAAAAATGAGCAAACAAAACAGAAACAGACTCATAGATACAGAGAACAAACTGATGGTTGCCAGAGAAGGTAGGGGTGGGAGGGTGGGTAGAAAAAGGTGAAGGGAAATAAGAGGCACAAACTTTCAGTTATAAAATAAAAAGTCACAAGGATGTAACACGTACAGTATAGGAAAAATAGTCAATAACATCATACCAGCTTTGTATGGTGACAGATGGTTACTAGACTTATTGTGATCACATCATAAGGTATACAAATGTCATGTCGCCATGTTGCCCACCTTAAACTAATATAATATTGTAGGTCAACTATACTTTAATAAAAAAGAAGTTTAAAAAGAGATAAAAGAGTTAATCTGTTATTTAGAAAACTGTAGTGCATCTCATTATAAATAATCAAATAAGATTGACCTAATTTCACTTTAACTAAAAAGGTAATCAGTAAATCTCTTTTACCCTGAAATATGGATGTGATTCAATTCCCAGAAGGTTGGAAATTGCTAGAATAGTTTTTTCTTGCTTTTTGGGAAAAGAGTAGGCTGAGTTTTTCTGAAAACAGAAAGCTGTGATTTACAAGGCCATTGAAGGTTCTTGCAGCAATACATTCAATACCACGTGTTTGTAGAAGGCCTCAGGTCACGTTAGCAAGTATTTTTAGTTCTCGGATACATTATTGTATTCTATTTACATTTTTCACTGGCTCATCAATTTTGTTTATATGCTGCCATTTCTTGCTAAAAATGTAGTCATCAACTTTCATCCCACGTCATACCTTTCAGTCTCTTTGTCTGCTATAGAGAGAATCCACTCCTCCGAGGTCAGCCTCCTGGCAACCTCAGGCTATTTGAAAAATACCTATAAAGCCAAGAAAGCAAGAAAGATATCTTGGATTGTAACTTCCATCTGAAGCAGTCTATTTCATAGGAGAAGCAATCTTTCCTCCCCTCAACAATTGGACATAAAATTAAGAGAGGATAGTAACAAGAGGTCAAAGAGAGGGTAGTAAGAAGTGGTTTTCAGATGTCAGCTGGATATAGGATTTTATATATAGGTGACTCTATTCAATTATAACACATAAAAACTCTGTGTGTATTATGTTTTCAAAATGTGTTGGGATGTTTTCAGTTATAATGCACAGAAGATACAATTTAAAGTGGTTTAAACCATTGGTTCTCAAACTTGTTGACCTGTTGGGATTATCTGGGAAATTAGAGAGTACACAGGGGCCTGGGTTTCATCTCCAGGAACCAAACTTTAATAAGATGTGGCCTGGGAATTGAGATTTTTAAGGAACTCCACAGGAGATTCTAATGTGTGGCAATGTTTGAGAACGACCAATTTAAACAACAGTGAAATTCGTTGGCTCATGTGGCTGAAGGGTCCAAAGTTGTGACATGACACAGAGGCTCAAAGTTCCTGATTCAGCAGGACCTGGAGTGTGGCTGAAAGTTTGTATTTAGAACAAGTTCCCAGGTGATGCTGAAGCTGCTGGGGATAAGTATATAGAAATGAGTAATGTCCCTAACTTTTAAAGATTTTTAGGAAACCAGTGCATTTATAGCCAAATTACATAGTAATAGGTATATTCATATAACTTTTGTATTCAGTGAAAGGTAAAAAATTAGTGAGCTTATTATTCCAAAGAGGATCTTAAAGAGAAATCTGTAGCTAAAGTGCGACTTGTTCACAAAGCTATCCTTTAAATGTGTATTTGATTTGTTCTTACTTTATCTTCTATCTAGGTAATTGCTCTAACTTTAGACCTCAGTGATGGGCTCCTGTATTGGTTGGTTCAAGACAGTCAATGTATTCACCTGTACACAGCTATTCTTAGGGGGCAGAGGTACGTAACACCCCTCGTAGACAATTGAGAGGGGAGGATGACTTGAGCCTCACTTATAAATGATGATGCATGAGAATTCATTCTTTCAATAAAGAGTTACTAATTACCCACTCAGGTGCAGGCATTGTGCTTGTGGGGAAAGATAGGTTTATAAACAACAAATTATAGTAGCACATGTGCATATGGTGATGGGGTGCAAAGAGAGCACTGTGGAGACACAGTCAGGCGGGTGAAAGTCCACAAGGCAAACCAGATGCTGTCTTCACGATGGAGCAGGTGTGAGTAAATGGTACGTCACTAGACCAAGGACTACGGAAATGCACTAGTGCACTTGCTTCTCTGCAAGGTTCACGGCTCTCGGCTATGGTCCTCTGAGGTAGTTTCTACTTTTTTCAAGGATGTATTGTGAAATTCTCTGAACAAAATTTTCATTGATTTTGATGTTAAATGCCATACTTTATAATTTTCTAAAGAGGGACATGCCTACACTTTAACAAGATTTAGAGAACTTGTTTTAACAAGAGGTCAAACCTCTACTTTAGAAGGTTGAGAACATTATGAGTTTTTACTGAATACTAGGTCACTGGAGTAATTTTAGAAACAACCAAACAAAATTTTAAAGTAAAAGCAACTTTGTAAAATTTCCTGTCAATGAGAAAAACTCTAAAGGCAATTTAAACAATAGTCTGTCTACACGAATTCCCTGATCTGAAAAGAAGCAATCCGGCTAAGCTGTAGAAGCTGATAAGTATCACTGAAGCAGCAGAGAGTTGTGATTAGTATACAGAGAAGGACCAAACAGCCTAGAATACTGAAAGCAAATAAATAACCAAGAACAGGAGGGAGACATGACTCAATGAGAAACCAGTCCATGGGCGGTGCCTTTGATAGTAGGGTATTACCAAGAATCACAAGTATTTATTAACACCTGTGTAGCACTATTGCCATTGTAGTATCACATTAATAAGAAAAGCCCTAGAAAATTTGCTTTAGGAATACTTTTTAAAAGATGTATAAATCATCATATGATCTCACCTTTAACAGGAACCTAATCAACAGAACAAACAAACAAGCACAATATAACCAAAGACACTGAAATTGAGAAGGGGTTGATAGTCACCAGAGGGGAGAGGGGAGGGAATTTCAGGG
>PVKU01017276.1:0-12010 GCA_004027475.1 Anoura caudifer | reverse complement strand
ACAACCATATGTGATGAATGTGCTCCTCCTTGGGTAAAGGCCAGAGAGCTGGGATATGCTTCAGGCCGTGCAAGCAGATAGAGGCACTGAGGCATACCCAGGCACACTTCATATATTTGTATCTAAGGTTCTTTGCCACTTACAAACCTGCATGTAATTTCAAAGTATGTTACAGTTTACAAAGCACTCCTCATTTTCTGAAGCTTTCCAAAAATATTTACAGTAGCACTGTGACAGGTAGACCATACTCTAGGAAATACCTGCTTTCTGAGGTTTAAGGACTTATTTTAAAGTTTGCAATATTCTTTGACATTTACACACCTCCATGAGGATTACTTTATTGTTTCTTTAATGTTTACAAAGCACTTTTTGAATTTTCAAAGTATTTCAACAATCATAAATCACTTTATGGGCAAAGGGGTGAAAGGAGTGGCTTGGGTTTTGTCTTCCTGAGATTTGAGCATTAATGAATGCACTCTGCTTTTCCTCTATAGGGCGAAATACTTCAAAGGAAAGAAGATCCATGGAGAAATTGACATTAAAGTAGAACAGGTTAGTTGAGCAGGTGGACCTGGGGATCAACTGTCCAGATTGCAGACTAAGTGGTCATTTTTATGTGATATGAATGAATTGCTGAGTTTTTTCCTTTCCAGGCTGAATTCTCCGATCTCAACCTTGTGGCTCATGCCAATGGTGGATTCTCTGTGGACATGGAAGTTCTTCGGAATGGGGTGAAGGTTGTGCGGTGAGTATTGAAAGGGCAACTTGGTGTTATAGGAGAGGCATAAGGACTCCCTTAGATCTGAGGGAGAATCTCCACCTCTGCACCTGTCCTTCTGTGAGCAAGAACTTAGGCCCATAACAATAGCCAAGCTATGGAAGCAACCTAAGTGTTCATCAATGGACAAATGGATAAAGAAGATGTGATATATATGTATGTACATGCAAATGTACACACATGTGTATGTCTAGATATGTGTACATATGTCCATATATACATAAAAATGTGTGTATATGTATGCATATGTATATATATGGTCTATCCAGAAGCTTCCAGCCATGTAATATGAAAAGTAGAGATATTTATTGAAGAAGATACAAGATACATTGTGCATAGGACAATGACGCTTCAGTCCCCTTCAAAGTAGTCACCCTAGGACCTCACATAGTTCTCACAGTCACCATCAGCTGCACCATTGTATATTCCTGAATCTCACTGACAGTCTGAAATCTCTTCCCTTTGAAAGGTGATTTCAGTTTTGGGAAAAGCCAGAAGTCGCAGGGTGCCAAATCTGGGCTGTAGTGGGGCTGAGTCACCTGGGTGATTTGATGCTTCACAAAAAAACTCTGCATGAGACGTGATGCATGAGCAGGAACATTGTCGTGATGAAGCTGCCAATCACCAGTTGCTCATAGCTGCGGCCTTCTGAAACATCCAAGTAGTTTCTGTGGAGGAATGTTCAGGGTTAATGCAAAATTTGATGCAGATTTGTTGTTCTACTCACGCAATCATTTTGAATGTGATGGCCACACAGTACACATGCTCCCTGAACAGCATCTAGCACCCCTACGGACTAGTACAGTGTAGTTGTCATTGTTCACACATGCACATTCCAGTCCACTCTCTTGGCTGCCAGGTTACACTGATGTCACACAAACTGTTCTTGTTATACTAACAATAGTTAGACTTTTTCCAGACAGACCTCATATACACTCACACACATACATACACAATGGAATATTATTCAGTCATGAGAGAGAAGGAAATCCTACCATTTGACAACATGGATGAACCTTGAAGGCATTATCCTAAGTGAGATAAATCAGACAGAAAAACACCAGTACTGTATGACATCACTTATATGTGGAATTTTAAAAAGCCAACTTATAAAAAACAGAATTAAAATGGTGATTACCAGTGGTTTGAGGCTGGAAGAATATGAGAGACGTTATTTAAGGTTATGAACTTGCAACTGGTAGATAAATACATCCTGGAGATTTAATGTACAGTATAATGAATATAGGCAAAAATGTTGTATCATAATCATCAAACATGCTGAGACTAGATCTCAATTATTCTGCCACAAAAATGAAATTATTTATTTTTTTAAAGATTTTATTTATTTTATCTTTAGAGGGGAAGGGAAGGAGAGAGGGAGAGAAATATCAATGTGTGGTTGCCTCTCGTATGTCCCCTGCCAGGAACTGGCCTGCAACCCAGGCATGTGCCCTGACTGGGAATCGAACCGCGATCCTTTGGTTCGCAGGCCCACGCTCAATCCACTGAACTACACCAGCCAGGGCTGAAATTATTATATGACATAATAGCTATGCTAACTATTGTTACAATGGCAATTATATTACAATATATAAATGTATCAAATCAACATGTCAGTCATATAACTTAAATTTACACAATGTTATCTGTCAAATATATTTCAATTTTTAATAACTTAGGCACAGCTATGTGGAACATAGCTTCTCTTCTCAAGAAGAGTCAAGGATCCCAGCAGACCACAAGCCAAACATTTCAGTTATTTATTCAACAATGTTTCCTGAGCATCTACTGTACACCAGGTGCTGCTCCAGATTTTGCCTTCAACAAACATTTATTGAGCACCTATTGTATGCCAGGCCCTGTTCTATGTGCTGAGAATCTGGCAGTGATCAAAACAGACCCCAAAATCCCTCTTCCCTCATGAAGCTTACTTTCTATCATGTGGGATACGCACAATAAACAAATAAATTACAAAATGTAAAAGTGCTAAGAAAAAAAAATGTAGCAGCAAAGGGATTGTTGGCTGGTGAAGGGATCTGCAATTTGGATAAGGTACATCATTAGTGTGAGACATTTGAGGAAAGACCTGAAGGACGTGAAGGAGAGCTACATGCAGGGATTTAGGGGGGAAATGTTTCAAGCAGAGGAAGCAGCCCATGTAAAGACCCTGAAGTTGGAATTTATTCTGGCAAGCTTCCTTTGAGGACAGCTATTCGTCTGAGAGGTTGTGACTAGAGAACTGTCACAGCTGAGTAGGTAAGCTGGAACCTGACCTTGGTGAGGAGAGGAGCATGTAGGAAAGGCTTAAGGGGGTCACCAGATGGGGAAAGGTTGAAAGGGGGCTTGTGTGGGAGGAAACAACTTGTGCATATGTACTGAGGTGAGAAACCACTTTACAATTTCTAGGTGCTGTGGAGATATGGAATCTTGCTCTTTGTTCTAAGGGTGGTGGGAAGCTTCTAAAGGGATCCTCAACACTCCTACCTCTGCACCCCAGGTCTTTGAAGCCGGACTTTGTGCTGATTCGTCAGCATGCCTTCAGCATGGCCCGGAATGGAGACTACCGCAGTTTGGTCATTGGGCTGCAGTATGCTGGAATCCCCAGTGTTAATTCTTTGCATTCTGTCTACAACTTCTGTGACAAGCCCTGGGTGGTAAGTGACAAGAAAGGTGTTATTGGTAGGGGGAATATCTCATGCATGCAAGTAGGAGCTCAAAATCACTATGATTTTTGGGAACTGAAGAAGTTTGGAAGCTTGAACCCTCAGATTGGAGACTCCCTCAGGTGAAGGACTTGCTGACCTGTCTCTCCTGGCTCTCATAGTTTGCCCAGATGGTTCGACTGCACAAGAAACTGGGGACAGAGGAATTCCCTCTAATCAATCAGACCTTCTACCCCAATCACAAAGAAATGGTGAGTCTGGGGGAAATAGAGTGGGCAGGAGGGAAAAGCATTGTGCCTACTGCAATAGTATTACCAATGGATGTATCACTGATGGTACACCAGCAGAGAGTACAAGTGGCATGTGCATGTGAAGAGGGAAGTTGCTTTGCAATGTGTTTCTTTCACGTGTGTATTCATACCACGAATTTACTTACATGATTGAAAGTATGATTTAAGTCACTGATCATGTTACATATGGTATCTGCTCTCATGAGTACTAAAAATTGATTTCTAATACAAATTAACAGAACTAATATAATGAATCTGATTATATTACATATAAAAATTAAGTCATTGTTGCTAACATTATCGAATATTCCTCTTTTTAAAAAAAAATTTATTTATTTATCTTTAGAGGGGAAGGGAAGGAGAGAGGGAGAGAAACATCAATGTACAGTTGCCTCTCATGCGTCCCCTGCCAGAAACTGTCCTGCAACCCAGGCATGTGTCCTGATTGGGAATCGAACCGCGATCTTTTAGTTCACAGGCCCACGCTCAATCCACTGAACTACACCAGCCAGGGGCTAAATATCCCTCTTGATAGAAATGTTACCAATGTTTCAAATTAGGACTGGCGATAAAAATTATTAGTAGCAATGTTATAAATTAAATTGCTTATAAATACTAACTGAACTGTTGGTTACTATTATCATAAAATATAATCACTAATATTATAATTTATCACCAATACTGCAAATTATTATTACTGATGTAAATTATGAATACTAATGTTATATATTAAATTATAGTTCCTAATAGAAATTGAATAATTAGAACTAGTATCATCAAAGATTATAACTATTATTACAATTATGAATATTACAAATTATGCTCTAATATAAATTATAAGTCCCTGTTTTGAATTATATTATACTTAATAATACAGATTACATTATCATTACTATCATCAAATATTATAATTAATATTATAATTTATTACCAGTGTTACAAACTAAGATTATATAAGCAATTAGTACCTATGTTGTGAATCAAGTTATAATTACTAAAATAGCCCCAGCTGGTGTGGCTCAGTGGATTGAGCACTAGACTGGGAAGCAAAGGGTGACCAGTTCAAAGCCCCATCAGGGCAAAATGCCTGGGTTGCAGGCCAGGTCCCCAGTAGGGGGCACGTGAGAGGCAACCACACATTGATGTTTCTCTTCCTTTATTTCTCCCTCCCTTCCCCTCTCCCTAAAAATAAAATAAATAAAAATTTTTAAATAAGTTAAACTATTAGTAAAAAATTGTAAAATATTTTACAGATTATAGTTAATGTTACAAATTAGGATTACTAATATAAATTCTGAGTAACTGTATTTTGAATTAAATGATAGTTTCTAATAGAAATCATGAATATGGTTTACATTCCAATTGTTATTATAAATAATTACTAATATTAAAGTTATGATTACTAATATAAATTATAAGTACCACAGTTATGAATCAAAATTTAGTTACAAATAAAAATTGTCCACCATTACTAATGCTGTCAAACTTTAAAACTAATTTTTTTAAAGACTTTATTTATTTTATTTTTAGAGACGGGAAGGGAAAGAGAAAGAGAGGGAGAGAAACATCAATGTGTAGTTGCTTCTCATGTGGCCCCTACTGGGGACCTGGCCTGCAACCCAGGCATGTGCCCTGACTGGGAGTTGAACCAGTGATGCTTGGTTCACAGATGGCACTCAATCCAGTGAGCCACACCAGCCAGCGCTAAAACTAATTTAAAAAAAAATTAGCAATATTACAAATTATGTTTGCTTATGTAAATAATCATCACTAGTTTTATGAATTAAATTACAATTAAATATCAGTATTGACCCAACATTACCAACTTGGTTAAATAACATTGGTACTATTATTAAAAATTCTTACCAATATTACAAATTATGGTCACTGATATAAATTAACAGTGTTATAAATTAAGTTTACTTACAGATCAAGATCAAATCATTAGTTCTAAGGAAACCCAATTTTTTTTATCATTATAATGATAATTCCAGCCCTGGCTGGTGTAGCTCAGTGGATTGAGCACGGGCCTGTGAACCAAAGGATTTTGGTTCAATTCCCAGTCAGGGCACATGCCTGGGTTGCAGGCCAGTTCCAGCAAGGTACGCACGAGAGGCAACCATACATTGATAGATACTTCTCTCCCTCCCTCACTCTCTCCTTCCCTTCCACTCTAAAGATAAATAAATAAAATGTTAAAAAAAAGATTTTAAAAAATAATGATAATTCCATATTTTTTAAAAGACAGTATAGCTGACTATGATTAAGAATGTGGACTCTGACCATTTCTTGGCCTTTTGGCTAAGATCAAATATAGAGATATATTCTCATCAGTTTAACATATGTCCTCTATCCAAGGACAACACATTAAATGCATTTTTGGAGCAGGGATATAGACTAGGAGCTCACTCAATCCATGCAGCTTATCAGCCCAGTATTACAGTACCTCTGGGAATGGCGCACCCCCTTGAGGACGAAAAAGAAAATAAAAGAACATGGATTCTGTACCTGGAATTTCTGTATGGGAAACCTAGATCTGCAACTTATTAGCTTCCTAACATAGGAAACCATTTAAATGGATTATGCTTCAGTTTATTCATCTGCAAAATGTGGGTAATAATACTCCTGCATCATAGAGTTGATGTGAGAATTAAATTAATTAATGAAAGTGATTAGGACAGTGCATCTGTTGTATATTAACTGCTACATCAGTGTTGACAAAGTTGCCTTTCACTTCTAGTTTGTTGAATATTTTTATCATAAAAGGACAAGTTGAACTTTGTTAAATGCTTTTTCTATGTTTATTGATATGGTCATGTGGGTTTTGTCCTTTATTCTATGAATATGGTGTTTACATTAATTGATTTTCATGCAAGTTGAGTCACAGTTGCATTCCTGGGCCAAATCACTTGATCTGATACATAATCTTTTTTAAAAATATGGACAACTGTAGTTGAACAACAATAAAATAATTTAAATTCAAAAAATATATTTTATTGATTGTGCTATTACAGTTTTCACAATTTTCCCCCCTTAGCTCCCCTCTACCTGGTACCCCAATTCTCTCCAGCAGTTCCCCTTAGTTTGTGTCCATGGGTCATACATATAAGTTCTTTGGCTTCTCCATTTCCTATACTGTTCTTAACCTCCCCCTGTCTATCCTGTAACTACCAATTTGTACTTCTTATTCTCTGTAACTTTTCCTCCATTCTTCCCCTTCTTCCTCCCAGCTGATAACCCTCCAAATGATCTCCATATCTATGATTCTGTTCCTGTTCTGCTTGTTTGCTTAGTTTGTTTTCTGTTCCAGTTCTGCTTGTTTGCTTAGTTTGTTTTTTAGATTCAGTTGTTGATAGTTGTGAATTTGTTGCCATTTTAATGTTCATAGTTTTGATCTTTTTCTTTCTTTAAGATTTTATTTATTTATTTTTTAGAGAGGGGAAGGGAGGGAGAAAGAGAGGGAGAGAAACATCAGTGTGTGGTTGCCTTTCACGCACCCCTCTAATGGGAACCTGGCCTTTTTCTTACATAGGTCCCTTTAACATTTCATATAATAATGGCTTGGTGATGATGAACTCCTTTAGTTTTACCTTATATGAGAAGCACTTTATCTGCCCTTCAAATCTATTTTTTAAAGATTTAAAAATTTATTTTATTTTTAGAGAGAGAGGTGAAAGGAGGGAGAAAGAGAGGGACAGAAACATCAATGTGTGGTTACTTGTCACATGTCCCCTACTGGGGACCTGGCCTGTAACACAGGCATGTGCCCTGACTGGAAGTCAAACCGGAGACCCTTATGGTTCGTAGGCCAGCACTCAGTCCACTGAGCCACACCAGCCAGGGCTAACCTTTGGCATTTTAATTGTGGTGTGTCTTGGTGTGGTCATCTTTGGGTCCAACTGGATTGGGACTCTGTGTTCCCAGGACTTGTATGTCTATTTCCTTCACCAAATTAGGGAAGTTTTCTTTAATTATTTTTTCATATAAGTTTTCAATTTCTTGCTCTTCCTCTTCTCCTTCTGGTATCCCTATGATTCAGATGTTGGCACGTTTGGAGATGTCCCACGGGCTTCTTATTCCATCCTCGGTTTTTTTTTTTAATTCTTTTTTTCTTGCTGTTCTGATTGAATGTTAATTTCTCCTGTATGTTCCAAATCATTGGTTTGATTATCAGCTTCATCCACTCCACTTTTGATTCCCTGTAGATTTTTCTTTATTACACTTAATGCTACCTTCATTTCTACCTGGGTCTTTTTTATGCTGTTACAGAACCCAGTGAGTTCTTTGAGCATCCTGATAACCAGTGTTTTGAGCTCTGCATCTGATATCTCCATTTCATTTAGTTCTTTTCCTGGAGTTTTATTCTGTTCTTTCATTTGGGCCATGTTTCATTGTCTCCTCAATTTGGCAGCCTCCCTGTATTTGTTTCTGTGTATTAGGTAGAGCTGCTTTGACTCCCTGTCTTAGTAACATGGCCTATTGTAGAAAAGGCACCTGTAAATTGTGTGGGGTGGAGCCTTAGGTAATCACCTAAGTAGGGCAACCTGTTTCCCCACTTTGTGGCTATTGTGTGGGGGAGGGCTTGGAGAGGGAATAGTGCCAGGGCTTGACCCCTAGAGATTGCCTGGGAGGAAGCTATCTCTTGGCACTGACCCTGTTGTCAGTCACTTCACTTTCTCGCCTTCTCCCCATATGCCACTTGTGCCCTTCTAGCTGTTGCCCTGGTGCTAAATCCTAGAGGGGGTGGGTCTGTGTGAGTCCTAAATCTGTTGCAGGCTAGTCCTAAATCTGGTCTGGGGCTGGGATTGCTTGCTCCTGAGGTATCTCTCCCAATTTTTATTCACCACACATGAATTTAGGACTACCTGTTCTGTTGCCTCCCAGCATCATTCTGTGTCCCAGCTTTTCCTACCTATCTGGATAAATGTGGCTTCTTTAAATCGTTGGTTTTCAGACCAAGGGTTGTCCTTTTTTTCACCCGGCCCCACAAACTCCCTCCCCTCTGACATCTGTTGATATCTCTCTTCTTTTTAAATATTCACATTTACAACTATGAATTTCTCTATTGGCACCACTTTAGCAGCATCCCTTAAGTTTTGGCATGTTAGGTTTCCTTTTTCGTTCATTTCAAAGTATCTTCCAATTTTCCTAGTGATTTCTTCTTTGATTCATTGATTATTTAGGAGCATGTTGTTTACTTCCCACATATTTGTGAATTTTCCAAATTTCCTTCTGTTATTGGTTTCTAATTTCATTCAATTGTTGTCAGATAAAATTTGTGTGATTTTAGTCCTTTTACATTTATTAAGATTTGTTTTGTGGCTTAACATATGGTTGGTCCTGGAGATTGTTTTATGTGCCCTTGAGAAGACTGTGTATTCTGCTGTTGTAGCGTGGGGTGTGCCATAGATATCTGTTACGTCTGGTTGCTTTATAGTATTGTTCAAGTTTTCTCTTTCCTTATTGCTCTCTGCCTGGTTATTTCATACCTTATCTAAAGTGAGGTATTGAAGTCTCCAACCATTATTGTTGAATTGTTTATTTCTTCCTTCAGTTCTGCCTGTTACTTAATTTTTTACTGACTGATTGATTTTAGAGAGAAGAGAAACATTCATTAATGTGGGGTTCCACTTATTTATGTATTCAGTGGTTGATTCTTGTACGTGCCATGACTGGGAGTTGAATCTGCAACCTTGGTGTATAGGGACAACACTCAAACCAACTGAACTACCCAGACAGGGCCCTGCCTGTTTTTGTTTTGTGTATTTTGAGGCTTTGTTGTTAGGAGCATATGTGTTTATCACGACTATATCTTTTTTATTTAATTTTATTTTATTGATTATTCTATTACAGTTGTTCCATTTCCCCCCTTCATTCCCTTCCACCCTGCACACCCCCTCCCACCCACTTCCCCCCTTTAGTTCATGTCCATATGTCATAAGTTCTTTAGCTTCTACTTTCCCCACACTATTCTTGCCCTCCCCCTGTCTATTTTCTACACACCATCTATGCTACTTATTCTCTGTACCTTTTCCCTCTCTCTCCTCCTCCCACTTCCCTGTTGCAAACCCTCCAAGTGATCTCCATTTTTGTGTTCCTACTCCCAGTCTAGTTGTTTGCTTAGTGTGCTTTTGTTTTAGGTGTGGTTGTTAATATCTGTGAGTTTGCTGTCTTTTTACTGTTTATATTTTTTAATCTTCTTTTTCTTAGATAAGTCCCTTTAACATTTCATATAATAAGGGCTTGGTGATGATGAACTTCTTTAACTTGACCTTATCTGAGAAGCGCTTTATCTGCCCTTCCATTCTAAATGACAGCTTTGCTGGATAGAGCAATCTTGGATGTAGGTCCTTGCCTTTCATGACTTGGAATACTTCTTTCCAGCCCCTTCTTGCCTGTATGGTGTCTTTTGAGAAATCAGCTGACAGTCTGATGGGAACTCCTTTGTAGGTGACTGTCCCCTTATCCCTTGCTGCTTCTAGAATTCTCTCCTTCATTTTAATCTTGGCTAATGTAATGATGATGTGCCTTGGTGTGTTCCTCCTTGGGTCCACCTTCTTTGGGACTCTCTGAGCTTCCTGGCCTTCCTGGAAGTCTATTTCCTTTGCCAGATTGGGGAAGTTCTCCTTTATTATTTGTTCAAATAAGTTTTCCACTTGTTGCTCTTCTTCTTCCCTTCTGGTACCCGTATAATTCAGATGTTGGAACGTTTAAAGATGTCCTGGATGTTCCTAAGCCTCTCCTCTTTTTTTGAATTCTTGTTTCTTCCTTCTTTTCTGTTTGGTTGTTTCTTTCTTCCTTCTGGTCCACTCCATTGATTTGAGTCCCGGTTTTCTTCCTATCACTATTGGTTCCCTGTGCATTTTCCTTCATTTCACTTATTGTAGCCTTCATTTGTTCATCTAATTTGTGACCAAAATCAACCAGTTCTGTGAGCATCCTGATCACCAGTTCTTTGAACTGTACATCTGATAGGTTGGCTATCAGAAGTGTTGGCTCTGGGGCTTTGATCTGTTCTTTTGCTTGAGCCATATTTTTTGGGGGTCTGGTCATGCCTGTTATGTATCAGGGGCAGAGCCTTACGTGTTCACCAAGGCGGGGCAACCCAGTCACTGGGTTGTGACGCTGCATGTTGGGGTGGGGTCAGAGAGGGAACAATGGTGCTTGCTCCACTCTCTCTTGTGTTTTAGTTCCTTCCACCATTTCACACAAGCAAATTGGGCCATTCTGGTGCTGCCTCCTGGGTGGGTGGGCCTGTGTACACTCTAGGACCCTGTGGGTCTCTCCAACGTACTCTCCTGTGATGCTGGGAGTCTCTCCCGGCACCTCAACCTCCACAAGTGTTTTTAATTGGTGCTTTTAGGCTTTATTTCCTGGCGCTGGGGCCCTGGGTTGCATGGTCTGTCTGCCCGTTTTTGCCTGGTTTATCTGCACACAAATGTGTGTCTGCGGTCAGCTAGGTGCCTTGCTCGCCCGGGGTCTGCCAGCCGCTGCCTACGCGGCCGGGACCACCAACCACCACTTCCTCCTGCCGCAATCCCTTTCCATGGGACATGGACTCCATCCCTCCTTCCACCAGTCTGGATGAATGGTTGTCGAACTTCCTTACAGTTCAATTTTCTGGCAGATCTGGTTGTTTTTTTTTGTTTCTAAATCTTTGTTGTCCTTAATCTTGGTTGTGCGAGGAGGCACAGTGTGTCCACCTATGCCTCCATCTTGGCCAGCTATCTTTTTTAGTTCTTTTCTCAGTATAAAATGGCCTTCTTTATCTTTAGTAACAATTTGTTTTAAAGTCTATTATATCTGATCTTAGTATAATGATTCCAACTCTCTTTTGGTTACTATTTGCATGGTAAATATTTTTCCATCCATTTACCTTCATCTTATTTGTGTTTTTGAATCTAAAGTATGTCTCTTGTAGGCAGCATATAATTGCATCATATTTTAACCTATTCTGACTATCTCTGCCTTTTCATATGAGTGTTTAATTAATTTACATTAATGTAATTAGTGATGATGTAGAATTTATGTTTGCAATTTTACTATTTGTTTTCTATATTTCTTATGTCTTTTTTTGGTATTCCTTCATGAATATATACTTTTGTGTTGAGTAGATATTTTCCACATTTAAAAAAAGCATTTCCTGCCCTGGCTGGTGTGGCTCAGTGGATTGAGCATTGGCCTGTGAATTGAAAGGTTGCTGTTTCAATTCCTGGTGGGGGCAAATGCCTGTGTCACAGGCTGGGCCCCAGTATAGGACATGTGAGAGGCAACTGATT
>PVKU01017275.1:0-12005 GCA_004027475.1 Anoura caudifer | reverse complement strand
GTCAGACTTCCATTCAGCTCAGTCGCTGATGTTCCTGAGTGAGTGATCTATACTTTAGTTGAAATTTTGATGTGGTTGTACAAAGAGGTGAGCCATGTCTGCCTACACTGCCATCTTAACCAGAATTTCTAGAAAAAGTGCTCTTATTTCCTTTAACTCATCAGAATTCCTGGGCCAGATAAAATCCTATCTGCTCTCTCTTTTTTTTTTCACTTTACCAACACGAACAATAGATTTTAACTTGTAGCAATGAAAGACCAGTTTGTTTGAAATCTTAGGAATGGAAGAAATCTTAGGAATGTTCAAATCTATTATTGTCATTTTACTCTGAAAATAATATGCAGAAGTCACATGGCTTTCCCAATTTCATGGTTCCCAAGGTCACTTGGCTTTTCACTGACATAGCCACACGTTAAAACAAAGCATCCTGTTTTTCCTGCAGAACAGTTTCTTCTATCCTTTAGTCAGGTAACAGAAATCCCTGCTTATTTATTCATAACAATTAAGAAAAGGAATTCAGGAAGCAAACATATAGCAGGTTGGGACAATATATCATATTTGTATAGAGCATTACCGTTTAAAAATCTCATTTTGTCATCACGACAAGCTTAGGAGATGGAAAAAAAGGACATTTCCACTTTACAGGTAAACATGCTGAGACAGAGAGTGTGAGTTATTTTTCTGAAGTCACATCTTGGTCAAGTTAAGAAATAAAGCCTCTACTAATTCCTTTTCTATCATACCACTCTGTTTTTCATAAAGAAATCAAGACTGTGACAGTTAATGCTGTTTCATTTGTTTCTTTGCTTCTAATTTGCTATTTTCTAACTTGTTTCAAGATCATAAAACCTACTCAATTTACTTAGTGCAGTGGCTCTAACCTTTGATGAATACCCAACACCAGTGTGTAAGCAAACCCAGGCTAGCTTGCTACAGGAAGAGAAATACATGGAAGGGAGCTGATTTGCATCAGCTGAGGCCATCCTAGAGGAGCCTCAGCCAGGCAACCCTGAAACATGGGAGAGAGCTCCGCCGTGATCCGCAGAGCTGCCTCCTTGTTCTAAAGCTGTCTACAGAGCATGAGTGTGCCCAGACAAGGCTGCAAGTGCACACAGTTGACCCAAAGACTTGTGAACAATAAATGTTTATTATGTTAAGTTACTAAATTTGGGGGTAGGTTGTTATGTAGCAGTAGCTGATATATGTCTTAATAAGGACTGGTGGTACAGATTTTATGTAAGCAAGCCACCACAATTTCCACCGACTCCTCAATTGATTTTAAAGGATGGTAAATCTGGAATCTGGCTTTCAAACAAAACTGTAATCTGTTTTTTAAAAAATTAATAAATATTAAAACTTGTATTTATACTTGCAATTAAAATCATAGGTGTCTGGTGATAGAAGACTGACAGCTTTTTGAGTGGTGGCAAGAGAGACACATTAGTGGAATTCAAGCTTAACAACAAGTCACCCTCTTGTGTTCTTAAGGATAAAAATAGAAGTTGGAAAAGAAATTCTGTTCGTAGAAACATATGACACAGACAAAAGAGAGATCAGGTCCACTTCAATATTTATGAGTCCAACCACTGGAGGCATACATTATTTTAGTGTTTCTTTTTTAAAATATATTTTATTGATTATGTTAGTACTGTTGTGTCAATTTTTGCCACTTTGTTCCCCTCCACCTGGAACCCCTACACCTCTCCACTAATTATCCTGCTTAGTTCATGTCCATGGGTCATGCATATAAGTTCTTTGGCTTCTCTATTTCCCATGCTTTTCTTAATATCCCCCTGTCTTTTCTGTACCTACCAATTTGTACTTCTTAATCCCTGCGACTTTTATCCCATTCTCCTCTGCCCCCAATTGATAACCCTCCAAATGATCTCTATATCTGTGATTCTGTTCTGCTTTTTTGCTTAGTTTGTTTTTTAGATTCAGTTGTTGGTAGTTGTGAATTTATCACCATTTTAATGTTCATTGTTTTGATCTTTTTTCTTATATAATTTCCTTTAACATTTCATATAATGGCCTGGTGATGATGAACTACTTTAGCTTTACCTTATCTGGAAGTACTCTGATTCTAAATGATTGCTTTGCTGGATAGAGTAATCTGAGTTGTAGGTCCTTGCTTTTCACCACTTTGAACACTTCTTGCCAGTCTGTTCTTGCCTGCACAGTTTCTTTTGAGAAATCAGCTGCCAGTCTTATGAGAACTCTTTTTTTTTTTTTTTTTTAGGTAACTACCTGCTTTCTCCTGCTGCTTCTATGATTCTCTCTCTTTAACGTTTGGCATTTTAATTATGTTGTGTCTTGGTGTGGTCTTCTTTGCATTCATCTTGTTTGGGACTCTCTGTGCTTCCTGGATTTGTATGTCTATTTCCTTCACCAAATTAAGGAAGTTTTCTTTCATTATTTTTTCAAATAAACTTTCAATTTCTTGCCATTTCTCTTCTCCTTCCAGCATCCCATGATTTGAATGTTGGAATGTTTGAAGTTGCCCCAGAGGCTCCCTACTCTATTCTCATTTTTTTATTCTTTTTTTTTCTTTCTTTCTTTCTTTCTTTCTTTCTTTCTTTCTTTCTTCCTTCCTTCCTTCCTTCCTTCCTTCCTTCCTTCCTTCCTTCCTTCCTTCCTTCCTTCCTTTCTTTCTTTCTTTCTTTCTTTCTTTCTTTCTTTCTTTCTTTCTTTCTTTCTTTCTTTCTTTCTTTCTTTCTTTCTTTTTCTGTTCTGATTGAATTTTTTTCTTCCTTATGTTCCAAATCATTGATTTGATTCTCAGCTTCATCCACTCCACTGTTGATTCCCTGTAAATTTTTCTTTATTTCACTTAGTGTAACCTGCATTTCTTCCTGGGTCTTTTTTATGCTGTTGAAGGACCCAAACAGTTCCTCAAGTATCCTAATAACCAGTGTTTTGAACTCTGCATCTAATAGATTGCTTATCTCCATTTTGTTTGGATCTTTTTCTGGAGTTTTTTTCTGTTCTTTCATTTGGGCCATGCTTCTTTGTCTCCTTGTTTTGACAGCCACCCTGAGTTTGTTTCTATGGATTAGATGAAGCTGCTTTGACTCCCTTTCTTAGTAGCATGGTAATTGTAAAAAGCACATCTGTAAATTGGATGGAGTGGAGTCTTAGGTAATTATCCACAAGAGGGATAGCCTGTGTTAACCAGGTTGATGGAGTCTCAGACATGGTGTTCCCTCTCTGTGGCTCTGTGTGCAGGAGGACTCAGAAAAGGGATAATGGATGCTGCTTGGCCTCTGGAGTTTTGTCCAGGAGGAAGCTGTGCCCTGGCACTCACCCTGATGCCAGACACTCAATTTCTCCCTGTATGCCACTGGTGCCCTTCCAGCTGCTGTTACAATGGTGGAGACCAGAAAGAGTGAGTCTCTGTAAGTCCTAAATCCATCATGAGTCCTTTAAGAGAAGATGCCCGAGAATCCTGCAGTTTCTTTGCCACTACAACCCCCACTGGTTTTTACAGCAAGAAGTTATGGGGACTTATCTTCTTGGCACTGGAAGCCTAGGCTGGATGGTCTGATGTGGGGCTGGAATCCTTTACTCCTGAGGTATCCCTCCTGATTTTTATCTACCACATGTGAGTGAGGAACTGCCAATTCTGCATCTCCACATCTCTGCCCCTCCTACCCATCTGGATAGATGTGATTTCTCTAATTCCTTGGTTGTCAGACTTCCTTACAGCTTGATTTTCTGATGATTCTGGGTGATAGTCATTCTGTAGTTTACCTGTAATTTTGTTGTGGTGGTGTGAAGAGGAGAGTCAGGAGGTGAGCTGTGTATCCTATACCTCCATCTTCTGATTTTCTGAGTCAGGCACCCTGGGGCTCAACGCATCTGGCCTTGGTGGCTTTTCTCTTTTCTCCATCAGAAACTGGGGGTGAGGCCAACATTAGGATCCTCCATGTGTCTCTGTGAAGCTGCAGATTTTCACATGGCTGGAGTGGGAGTTGGTGTGCATGGCTGAGATTTGATGTTTGGACTTTTTATGGGGCTTCATCACCTAAGTATGGTTGACTGTTCAAGTGCCTTTCTTCTGTCTAATTTTTTTTTTAATTTCAGGATTTCTTGCCTGCCTTACTGATTGGTAGTGTACCTCTGTGTAAAGTGATAATATGAAGAAATGTTGGTTGCTAGGGCAAGGTGTGTCAATTGATCGACTATCATTAAACATAAAACCTACCTGGCTGTTAGTATTTTGATGGATAACAGTGGGTTGTTTAAAAAATACCTGATAATTTCACTAAAACAACTCTTAAATTCCTCTTGGATCATGTGTTTCAAGTCTCTTTATAAGGAATCCAAAAATCATGAAGGAATGGCTCCAGAATATAGAGTGGGATATGTGTTATTATCCTAAAACATGCACTCTTATTGGGGACATAATGCCCCCAAAGTGAGAAAATTGGTTCTTTGGAGGGTGTGAAAAAGTCTTAGATGTTGCAGTGGCTAGTGGTTCCCCAAAGAGCTGCAGCAAGTAAACGGATATGCAGTATTTCTGTGGAATTAGAATTTCTTGTGCGGGGGATGAGGTGACTTTTGTATGAAAAATCTTAAAACAGTTTTCTTAGGGGAGGCAATAATGAAAAAAAGTTAAATTCTATTCTAAGCAGAGGTCTATACCAAATTGTCATGGCCAGTAAGTTTTTCATCACATCCTCTAACATTGTTTATTTTTCTCTTAATTTATATCTTTTAATGGTTCTGGTTTTGATTTTCCATTTTCACTTTTTTTTCCATTTCAATTTTTAGTCAAAATAAAATCCATCTCTCCTCGTTTCTCAAGTAACTTCCTGAGTAGACTCATTACTCATATTTTCATCATCACCACCATCATCAATTATTTACTTATTGCAAGGTGCCACTAGCAAACACGTTCTGGATAAATATATTCCATCTGCCACTCAATTTTCTACCCTGTTACCATGGAGTCCCCAAAGATATACATCTCTTATACCTGGCTAGTTTAACAGCAGATGTTAGAGAAAAGGGCTGATTGGTGTAATTAGATGAGGAGGTAAGAGAGTATTTTCATATTTTGGTCTACTGGGGGGCGGGGCAAAGATTCCTACTAGAGTAACCTTCTGGCCTCTCTCAATCCCTTTCCGCATTCTTCCCCTGGAGCAAAGATTCACTAACAGGTGAGTTCAGAAGAATCTGAGTGTGCTTGGCTCAGATCCTGCCCTGTGGGATCTGCCTGCCAGCAAAGAGCATTCATTCTCATTTCTTCCATGATGTATGTTTACTAGGATGAAGTGCCTAATAAACTGGGGGAGGCTGGTTTTTTCCTAAGTATCTGTAACTCATATGTAAGTGCTAGCCAAATGAGCCATAGTGAACAATAGATAGAAGGCACTTTCTTGAACTCATAGTTTTCAGTCATAATAGTCCTATTTTGATCTCTACCAGACTGATTCCTGTATCTATCAGTGAATTCCAAATTTGGGTCAGTAAAAGATGGCAGTTAGACATTTTAACCCTGCAAATGAATTTTCCTTAGAAGTTTTCTTAAAGTTGAGATAACCTTCTCAGGTCCAACTTCTTTACACAGTCCTTCATTTGGACTATAGAATGGCTGGACTCCACGATTTACAACACCTACATGGCTGACCCACATCCCATAAAAAATTAAATATATGCATCCATGGTCTTTATTAGAATTGTCACAAATGAGTCAGGCATGATAATCACCTGGGTAAATACCCTTGTAGTCTTCAGGAGGTTAGAGTCAAGGACTCTTAAAGGGAGAAATTCAATATTATCTTCTTTTATCTGAAATGCAATTCTCTCATCTATTTATCCAACAAATATACAACATACATAACAAGCACTCCACACTTATTTCTATTTGCTCTCTTGCAGCAAGGGATGACAGTAAGACACATTTCTACATTATGGGACACTAACAGTCTTCTGGGAAATTTCTGGGAAGACTTTTTCCTGAGTAAAAGTATAAACCTGGCTGGTATTTCCTTATTCTCTTTGTCTTGACTTAGCTATAGGTATGATACCTAAAAGCACAGCAGCCATATTGCCCTCATTAAGATAAATAATAATAATAATAATAATAATAATAATAATGGGATTAAATTGATTATGACCTAAGCATCTTAAAGTGGGAAGATAGAAAGAGCCAAATTTCTTTAGCAATGGAAACAATACAAATCAAAGCCATTACATGCCTGCATCCAGATTCCTTTTAACTCTAAGGGGACAGGAAACAAACTTTTATTATTAAGGCTCTGCTAGTCATGTCATTGTCACTTGTAGTCAAATGCTTCTCTAACATGTGATGCATAAAGTATACAAATAGAAAATGGACCACTAATGTAGCCACTAGTATGGACTTTTGGGAATAGTTCAATCCAAGATAAAAACCTAAAAATACAAAGAAGTTAGTTAAGGTTAAGAAGACTGGAGGCCCAGTTAGAAACAAGAACAATAAGATAACAGAGTTAGAAGGGGGTAGGGGAGTAAAGCCAAATGAGGGTAGAAAGTGTACTAAGGACAACATGTGAGTCAGATTAAACCTATACCTCCCTGCATCCCTACACAGTAGTAAAAATGTCACCCTGCTTTTTCAAAGCAAGTGGCAGAAGAGTGTTGGAACTGTCACCCATTATAGATAAGGGATTATGTTTAATAATTATTTATTTCTTATTGGTCTGTCCTACTGGTCAAGAAATACACTGCCTTATACATACCAAAAACATTTTTGTGATGACTCAATATACAAATCTCATAAACTTTCCTCCCTGCTTGGGTATCCAGAAACCCAGCTTTGTCTCAGATGATTAACCATAAATATTCTCCTTTAAAAACACATTTTGCACTCACCCCTGTGTTGAATATTCTTTGAATGTCTTCCCCACTTTATGGTTTCATCAAGGTCCAGTTCTCCTTCTGCCTTAATGATGTCTGAATGAATCAGCAAACTTGTGGGAGGTAGTAGTAACTGGACATTTTTGCCTGAAGGAGAGAAGGAGAAAGCCTAGAGGGGCCTTGTGAACTGAGCCAACCAATCCCCAAAGCTATCTGGAACTGTCTGTCTGGAACGATCTCCTCAGCTTGATGATTGTCCTTTCAGGAGTTGCCATTTCATTGACTGCAAGCATTATCTTCTACCTGCCCATGATTGCTTAACCAGCTTCCCCAGAACTGTGGCTTAAAATAAACACTCTTCATTAAGCTCATAATGTGGCAGGTCATTTCTAGGTTCAGGTTTGGCTTATCTTGGTTGGCCTTGCTCATGCATTTATGGTCAGCAAGTGGGCTGGGACTAGCTGTGTTTTCGATGATCATGGTTAACACTGGGCCATCTGCGGCCTCTCTCAACATGGTGTTTCATCCTCCAAGCTGGTTTACATGTGTCTTAGATTCCAAAACTACAAATGAGCAAGTTCCATGTGTAAGCACTTTCTAAGTCTCTGCTTATGTCAAGTTTGCTACCTGTACCAAGGTCACATTCAAGATAGTGTCATTCCTCCTTCCAATGGGAGGAACAACAAAAGCACATTGCAAAGGATATGAGTACAAGGAGAGGCATAATTTGTGGTATTTTTGGCAATTAGCCCATCACAGGTGCATGTTAAAATCCATCGGGGTGATGCCTGTTGCCTGGGCAGCATACCACACCAGTTACATCAGAATCTCTGGAATGGGTTGTGGCACAGTGGGTTTTCTTTTCCTTAATTTTAAGGTTTTTGTTGTTTTCTTTTTGTCAATGAAATAGGGCTCTCACTCCAGGTCTGGTGTGCCAGTTTATAAGAAGAGAATTAGACCTACTGAGAAACTTACTTTATAGTTGGTAAACTTCTCAATAATTCAGAACTTTTTGATATGCAACCACTATTTTTGTCCAGCTTACTTAGCAGATTAATTCCGTTAAAACAGTAAAAATTGATTGGTCTTCATAGATCAGGTTTCTTCAAATTTGAATGTACATCAGAATCACCTAGAGGACTTATTAAAATTCATCATGAGACCTACCCCAAGAGATTCTTAATGAATAAGTCAGGGTGGGGCCAGGAGTGGACATTTCTGAGAAATTCTCAGGTGATGCTGTAGCTGCTGATTGGAAAGGACATTTTGAGAAAGCACTCATGGAGACACCGCCTCAATTAAATATGTTGTATAACCAGCTTGGTTTCATTGCCCTGTAGAAGGGCTATGGTCATCACTGTGAGCTAAAGTAACTTTGGCAGTAGTTCTCAGAATCTTTTACTCCAGGGCATTTAGACACAGCCAGAGAGCAAGCAATCACTAACAAGGGGGAAGGGTTTTCTGTTGGGACAAGAGAATGTTCCAATTGCCCAAGACTTTATATTAGCTCTACAGGACACTCAAAGAAGACACTAGACACTAGATTGTTGTTAACAATCTAGTTCTTTGCCTTCCCTCAACTTCCTATTAAATGATCAGAAAAGATGAGGATTTGGAGTAGCTACAGCAAAGAAGCCTGAAATCTTCAGTACCCAGCAATGAAATTCTGAGACTCTACAGTGAACTCATGCATCCAGTTAACAATCCAGTTCATCAATGAGAACCCACAAAAAGTCTGAGATGAGTCTCTGGGGAGTCTATGAACCTGACCCTCTACCCTCAGGGAACTAGTAATAATAGAATAAAAGCACTTTGTACTTTGCTAGATAAGAGCAAATGCTTTTCAGGTGAAGTATTTGCTGCTCATGGTTTGATTGGAAGGCATAAAGCATTCTGGTCTATCCTGATAATTCAATGGAAAATGAAGAGGCTCTTAGTGCTGGCCAGAAAATTATTTCTATTCTTTAATCTCATATCTATTTAATATAATCTCACTCCAATTTAGTATTCCCACCTTATTCTAGGTACCATGATTTCAACATTTTGTTAGATATTCAGCCTACACTCTATGGAAATCACCCAGGAAGGATGGTTTTATGTAATATGTGAGCCATTGCTTAGTGCTCTGTTTCTCTGCTCCTAGTGACATTCCTGGCTTTGCCAGAGCTTGACACCTCAACTCCATCCCCAATCTAACCAACACAGCCTGGGCCACTAAGGTGGTGCTGAACTACCATTTACCAGCCCCATCCCAGTCATATTTTCTCCGAGGGGGCCCTGCTTTTCCTTATCCCATGTGCCCTGACTCTCCTGTATTTGTTTCTCTTTGTGGTGGGTTGGGATACTCTTTCTCTTAAACTTCTTTTTTTGAGACTAAGGCCCTATAGCAGAGATATATGGGTCTCAATTAATATGGTTATTTTAGTTTTACCATAAAGCTCTCGCCTTCCCTGTGCATTTAGGGATGCCCCAGGGACAACAGTTAAAGTACACATTCACACCACAACAATAGTTATTATTAAGGAACAATGGATTCTTACTGGTCACCATGCTTTCTGTTACATTAATGAGTTAAATCTAAGAATTAGTGATTATTGTTCTCATTCGACAGATGCAGAAACTGAAGCACAGAGAGACTTTCAGATTTTCAAATTTCCTGTTTACATAACAACTGACCCCTAGGCCCACTGCCTTTTTCTCTGTTCAGGTCCTGTAGTGGAGGCTCTGGTCTCAGACTCTTCCTCAGTTGAGGAGGAACCTTGCCTCTCAAGACCCTTGTGGGTGTCCTGAAGAAGTGCTGTGGTACATGGAAGTTGCCTACAAGCTCCGTTTGAGAAGGAAAAATGACATGGAAACTCAAG
This sequence comes from Anoura caudifer, assembly GCA_004027475.1. NCBI lineage: Eukaryota > Metazoa > Chordata > Mammalia > Chiroptera > Phyllostomidae > Anoura > Anoura caudifer. The sequence goes on along the minus strand of PVKU01017275.1, from coordinate 2,301 downwards.
GAGATGGTGACACAGATAGAACTCTACAGCATATTCCTAATGTAAGATGCAGGCTTCCAAAATCCAAGTCTACTTTCTAGAATCATTTGCTTTCTTCATAAAGCATGCATTGTAGGAAATCTTTAGAGAGGAATTGTGAGACAGCTTGCTGACTTTTGTATATGTCTCCTTTGTCAGGAGGGGCAAAAGTAGGTTTACAGTTGTGAGCATACAAAACACAGCTAATTCTTATATCATTATTTATTAATTATTGTATTATTTTTCAAACAAACAACTATAATCCTTCTTTTGTCCCACCCTGTATAATGAATATGTGTAGTTTAAAGTATAATATTAAAACACCCACCCAGTTTAGCTTTCTCAGTTTTTGTTTGTTTGAAAATGCTTGTACTTTGCCCTTATTGTTCAAAGATTTTTTTCTAAGTATAGAATTCTAGGCTGACCAATATGTTCTCATTGAAGATATCATCATACCTATTTCTCTCTTTAATTAGAAGAGATTGGTTGTCAATCTAAGTTTTATTCCTTTGTAGTAATATGTTTTTTTCTTTAAACATTTGTTTAAACACATTAAATATATGTTTATATTATTTCCTGTCTTCAGTTGGGGAATCAGCCACAATGATACAAAGTTCTTTTGTGTTCTCAACATTGTTCACAAAACCCACCCATGGCCAGAACAAAAAGTTACTGAGAATTTTCTAGGTGGAAGTTACAGTATTAGTCTCTGTGTTTCTGTGCATAACAGTAAGAGACTCATTTTGTGTGACTTAGCTCATGCACTGGAAAAATACAACATGTTTATTATAATCATGGTGGGGGAAGAAGAATTTAAATTCAACCCAGATACATGTGAAAACAGTGTAGTAACATTCCTCTAGAATCAAAATTAATTATCAACTATGCTGATAGTTAAAAAACTATTTTTTATTCTGAAAACTTAAAATGTTCAGGGAATAGTATAATAAATTCATATATATCCTTCGCCTAAATTCACCAATTAACATTTTGGGACAATTGCTTCCACTCTGCCTCTGTCTCACTCTCTATTTCCCTGTCTCTGTCTGTCTATCTAGCTGTGTGTTTTCACATATACATGTACATATACATTTGATGAACTGTTTAACATAAATTACTGACATAACCTTTTTCCTAAATAATTCTGCATATATTTGACCCAACAAGTGTATTTTCTTACATAACTACAGTATAATTATGAAAATCAGGAAATTTAACCTTGACACAATATTATTATCCAATAGAGAATACAAATTTTCCAATTGTCTCTTCCAAATGTCTTCAACAACAATATTTTCCCTCACCCAAGGTATTATAGGATCAGGTATTTTATTTTATTGTTATATCTTTTTAGCCTCTTTTAATCTGGGAAGAAAATTTTGAACAGTACAGGCCAATATTTTTTAATATAATCTGTTGGCATTAAAAAAAGCTTTTAAAATAGCTCATCTGAGAACTGGTAGTACTTTAAATCTGTTGTCAGGGTCACAGTTTCTGTAGATGAAGTTAGTTCATGATTGGGATTTTGCAAAACTCCCTTATCTCTTTGCCTTCAAAGTACTCTCTACTATATGGATATATATACAATTCAATTAGGAGAAAATAAATTAACTTCGGGCTTTGAGACACTCCCGGATATAATTGGGGTCAACCCTGCTGTGCCACAGAGCTGTGGGTAGGCATCAGTGGTCCCACGTGGATGGAGCAAGGACCACACAGACTTGGACACTTTCGGCAGATTGATCCTTTTAATAACCTATCCTAAGAAGCTGCACACCTGGAAATAAAATGTAAGGTAATACATAATTAAAATTGTACCAAGAAAGTGATTTTTTGAATGCTAAAAATCCAAAAATACTTGCTTGCAGACTTAGAGAATGAGATTGATGATTCTATACAGTTTGCATGAACAATGATATATGGTAACCTACTTTTTATATGATTTCCCTTTAGAACTAAAATCCCAGTTATGATGAAGAAAAAGGATATTACTCATTAAAAAAAGTTCCAATATCCAAAGGATAGAAGGTAAGCTACGTTTATATATAGCAGCCCGGCTCCCTGAGCTTTGCCATTGGGCACGTTCCAGTTGAACCAAAGCATAATTGTCATACCATTCAGGAACAATCTACAAAAGGAGTTTCCCCTTAAGGATTTTGATTTTCAGAACAAAATGAAAGACAACCATGAAACCAAAATGGATAAAGGACATGAAAAGCTGCCAGTGGTGCTTAATCTCTGGACTCCTACAGGTGAATAGAGTGGGAAGCAGGGATTGCTGGA